>VZTZ01031118.1:185463-196343 GCA_013400955.1 Drymodes brunneopygia
TGGTTAATGCCATAGTTGTTATTATTTGTTAGCTTTATTTTAGATATTAGTAAAGAACTGTTATTCCTATTCCCATATCTTTGCCTGAGGGCCTCTTGATTTTAAATTTATAATAATTCAGAGGGAGAGGGGTTGCAGTTTTTCCATTCCAAGGAAGGCTCCTGCCTTCCCTAGCAGACACCTGTCTTTTAAACCAAGACACTAGTAGAGATTTCCATACAACTAAGAAGATATACTAGGCAAGAACTACTGTGTAAGTTGTCTTACAGTTTTCTTAATGCTTCCACTACTTGCAACTTTCATAAACAGAAGACCAAAATATATAGATTTAGTATTGACTCATTATCTTATGAAAAACAAAGAAACAAAAAATTGCAATTGAACTCTTTCTGTGAAGATGTCAGAAGTGTAAAGGTGAAAGCCGGTGAAGGACCAGTTTCTCTGTTTCAAGACTCTCCATCCAGGTCTTGAAGTTGCTCATGGTTTTTATTTCCTGAAAAAAATCCAAATGTTCTATGGAATCTATTATTTAGCATCTAGTAAACTCACAATCTATAAGATTTTGCCAAATATAACTTCTGTGTTATATGTGTGAAAACTCTTCTTTGTTATATAAGGGCAAAACTCCCTTGTCCTTGAGTTAGAATTGTGATGTAGCTGCATACAGAGATGTGCCCATTTTATAGCCAGGCATTTAGTCACCAATTCCCTGAGTGGTCCAAAAGCTCCCCAGCTAGTTTCTGCCTAGATGACAAAGTGGACAGGCTTAAGAACTATTTATTGATTGAAATCCTGGGAGACTTCACAATAAATCGTTTGACTAGTGGTTGCATGAGCTCTCCAGGTGGATCTTTGGAAAATCCCCATGTTCCTTCCTTCCTACTGTGCATGGATCAGCTGATAATTACTACTGCTTATCTGTGTTCTTTAATATCTCAGAAAATTTGCAGAAAACCTGGTCATCCAGGAGACTTCCACAGTAGTTTCTGCTGCACTATTGGCCAAATCATACAAGCGTAATTTTAGATATTTAGTAGAAGGTGTTCCTGAAGGTACAGCATTGTCATGTAAGGCAGCCTTTTTTATGCAGTTAAGACTGAATATGTTTTGTACATATCCTAGGACAACAAGAAGTCATGCATGCAAGTCATGTCCATAATTGGACAGGCTTTGTGGGTTTTTTTCAACATCTACTCAGGTTCTGATTGTATGAAATATATGATGCTGATTTATGTTTGAAATACTGTTCTTTTTTCATCTGTATGTTATTGTTGGCTGGGAAAGTCAAAGCAGCATGAAGTTGTCTCCCTCCTAGGAAATCTCTGGTGCTCATTTGAATTTGTTATGTGTTCCTTGTGATCCTATTATCCAGTTCAATCCTTGCAGTGAATATTCTTTGTTTCCCCCTTTTGTTTCGTGTCCTTCTTTGCTTCTTCCTCCTGTTTCATGATCTTCTTTGCTTCCCCCGTTCTTTTAATCATTGATTCTTACTGAAGATTTTATAATAAGTTATGTAGGAAAGAAGAAACTGCAGTTGTTGTCTTCAGGACAAATATTAACCTTTTCTTGGCTTTAACTTATTTTGGGTTCATTTTCAATTGTACTGCACAAACACACTCAATTGTTTGTTACAGGATAAGACTTTGCAACTTAATAGATAAGATTGCACTTAATTGAGGCAATTCTTTTTTCTCAGATAATCTATCATGCAACAAGGTTTTTAAAAATCTATCAACAACAGAATCTAGAATCAGCATTTTCAGTCTGAAATGGACACATTTTCCCTTCCTGGAATTTCAATTTGGTTTAGGAAGAACAAATCCACTGTTCATTTCAACATCAGAATAGTATGTTCTGTTTCCTTTGTGTTAAAATCTCTCTGTCTCTGAAAATATCTTCTTATTCTCAAAGAAGCCAGAATGTATTTTTCACCCATATAACACTTTCCTTACACCTTCAGGGCCAAAAACATTTAAGCAGATGAGCTATTGAGGGTTTCATACTTAATTGGAGCACTTTCTTCTCACTGAGATTATCAACTTCAGTCTCCAGAGAGTAAGAGAATTGATCACCTGCTTAACAGATGAAGGAAATAAAAGTAAGTATAAAGTCACTTGGGTATTTCTGAAAAGGTACCTTTCCACTCATTCTCTTTCTCTGAGAAGGCAAAAAGGAAAGACTGATAAGTAGACAACCTAAGCATGCATCATAAAACCCTGTAGAGATTCACCCAAATATCTTTAATGGATGTAAATTTGCATATTCAGATGACAACCAGAGTCTATGGCCATAGAGCTTGAAGAGGAAGTATATGAAATATACTTTCACTGTTTGAAAACTGCATCTTTTTACCCCATTTACTTAGGATTATGTTCAGCTCTAAGCTTTATTGCTCTATTATTGTATGAAGTCATGAAAGAACAAGCAGGAAATTATGCTGTAGTTTGCTTTTTAATGGAGTGAACATCCAATAAATGCTTAAGGACACTACAGATGAATAAAGAACTCAAGGTTATGCTTAGGTGCTTGAAGACACATGTTAGCTGCATTTGAGTAACTATATGTTAGAAGAAAACTTTAAACCTAATCTTACTATTTCTTGAAAGTGAAGAACTTGGTCACTACAAGCTTATTATTATTCATCCCATTCTTATTCTTTGCCTTGTTGAGGAGGAGATAACCACAGTGTTTTGAATACTACTTGAGCATTAGGTAACCAAAGTTCATGACCTACGATGTAATAATTTAAATTGTAAATGCAATGGATTTCTCTCTGTCCTAAATAAAGATTGTGCCTTCCTATTTTGGCTAAACAATTAAAATTATCTTAGATAAGACAATAAGAAAATGAAAAAAAAAAAAGTTTCCAGTAAGCAAAAGAAAAATCAAACCAAACAAAATTAAATCCTTTCGATCTTTCTTTCCAGCAGTTTCACAAGAACAGAATAGAATCTGGTATAATGTCCTTTTTATTAATTGTCTAAGTCATCCATTTATATAAACTCTTTATAATAAAAAACTAAACTAATACCAGTTCACTGTGGAGGAAGTAACTGAACCATATTTGACCCCTTCTCTATGGAAACTCATTCATTTCCTTTACTTCCACATCTCAGCTACCACAGCTTCCCTTGGTTTTCTTTTTTCCCCCCTAAACCTATAAACCTTACTGTTTACTGCTAATGTGCTTCCCAGCACAAATATTCCTGTGGAACCCTGATTTACTCCTGTAAATTCCCCACTTGCAAACAGCAGAGTCCTCAAAGGATGGATGCTGTTCCCCTCTGCAAAAATTTATTATTCTACACAGACATGTTCTTTGCTACTCTGATAGGGGTTATCTGCTGATCTGACTACAACAGGTCAGGTGTGTCCTTATTCAGTAAGTTACCAGCGTAGGGTAATCCTCTGGAAACTAAAGATCCAAAATTTATATTCTCTGAAATTTGTAGTTTCATTAAGGTAAATCTGTTACATGTGTTAGTCACTGCTGGAGCTGTTTTGTAGTTCATTTTCTCCTCTGTCAAATCACATGAGAGCAAGAAGATAAGGATGATGTGGGAAGTATATTTTCAGGTTAGCATCAAAACCTAGTCTGACAAGACAGCTGTAACTGTATATACACTCTACCTTAAAGAAAATTTAGTAGCTGAATAGCAGCAAATGCCTTGAAAAAAACACCTAGCAGACAATGACACATGAGCTAGAAAAATATCCAGTCAAACTGTGTGGAAGTTATGAAGAAATTTAGGTAGAATTCAGAGCCCAAGAGACCTAAATTTGTTTTTTCACAGAGGCAGATCAAGCAATAATTTCTGAAGTAGGACCTCAGCTCCACCCTGGTAGGACTGAAAAGAAAACCTCATTCTATGTGCCCAGAAACTGTCAGCAAATATACCAGGAGCCGTGTCATTGCCAAGGGTTGGAGAGAACTCATTCATTTTGTGCTGCTCATCCAAAACGCAACAGGCAGCACCAGCATTTGACCTACAGCATGAACTTGATTCAGAACTGCACTGATAGCCCAGGTAACGAAAGGCGCTGAGGTTCATAGCTGGCTCTGAGGTCCCTAAAACTATTCAAGGTCAGGTTGGATGGGGCTCTGAGCAACTTGATCTAGTAGAAAATGTCCCTGCCCATGGCAGGGGGGTTATACTAGATGTCTGAATATGAGACAAATTTATTCTGGTAATGACTTGAAGAAATGTGCATAAGATAAGTATTATTTTCTTTAAAAGTCTCAGAGAGGAGCTTATTTCTTAAAATGTATTTATTTTTACATTGAAATTAGCATGTAAATTAAAACCACTTCTCCCCTGCCAAAAAAAAAAAAAAGGGAAGAAATACTAAGGCATCACATAATGTTCATTGTTAATTAATTTGACACAAGTTAATTGCATTATTTATGTGACTGTTAGACTGTTATACAATGCAGCTGTCAAGGATCAATCTGACCCTGAAAATACAATGAACTCTCAATAGTTTCAAACCCTCCTGACAAAGCTGTGCTTTTCTGTGTCCACTGAAAAACTCAGCTTTTTTTTGTGCTAATTAGGGCGTTGGTGGGTTAACAAGGCTGTTTTTTCCATATAGTGCACCTACATGCTCAGAAGTTTTGGAAAACATTTAATTTAAATCCAGGATTTTTTCCCTCAGATTTCTTCTAACAGATCTAATTATTTTTTAGGTATTATACTGAAGACTGTTATTTCTGAGAACATTTCAGCCCTTTAGTAACATATACACAATTGTGATCTACATTAACATTGGTTACAGATACACACTATGAAGCATGAAGCATTGCTGAAAGGAAATAAAAATGGCTGAGCCAACTTGTTGGTTCTTTAACCTTTTGAATCTCTCGAGCTGAAGAGTCTTTCTTACAACTACATGTTACAGAAGAAAATAAAAAAATCTAGCTTCTGAAAAAAACCTGTGAAAATAGGAACATTCATTTAAAAAAATATATAATTTATATATTTTGGGAACACTATGTAGAATTTTCTAGAGAGGATAGAATTTTAGTGAGAAACTCATAACACCTAGAAAAAGTTTTCAGAATACATACTATGTGACAGGAATAATTGTTTTGCAAAGTCATCTTTTCACATAGCTAATTTTAGTGTTCCCTTAAAACATGACCAGTAGGTATTTCTACACCTTCAAAATATATATCAAAGGGTACTGGAAAAAGCATGATTTCACCCTGATTTGGGACTTGGTGAAATATGACGTAGGTGGTGGGTGAGATTGAAAAAAATAATCAACTAGAATGAAAAGCAAAAATCTACAGGGATGCCTTCACTTTCATCAAGAGCTTTTAAAGTTCTATTGGAACATTTACTAGCTATTGGATCTTCTTACTAAGTATTATAGGTGAAGATTCAGAAATACTTTGGTTCCTAATAACTTCTGTGTTGTTGACCACAGCAAGTGTTCTGCAACTATTTTTAGCTACCTGTAAGGGCATAGTTTAAACACATTGTAATACTTTCTTCACAGTCTTCATGTGGACAATATTGTATTAATAATGACAGCAATGCCATACAAAGGAATTTTATATTACCTAATGTTGTGATGTCAGTGATGTTTCAGTGAAGTTTTCTCTTGAGTTTCTGGAGTTGAAAGGCATCACTATATGCACTGTCTAAAATTGCCTGTGCCTTAGCAGACAATTACTGACTGAATATAAGAAATGTTGCTTCTTGAGGTTTTGGAAAGGGAATGGCATTAGAGACAGGGAAGACAAGCCTATTTCTACTTCATTTATGCTGTTGAAGCAAAGACTGTGGTCCTGGTAAGTGAAAGGATATGAAGATTGAAAAAGCATACTTGGGGAAAGATGTTTAGGGAATTCAGTATGATATGGCAAAAAATGTTTCTGTTACTATTCTGGTAGTGATGATACTAATTCTTACATACTTTTTACTCTACAGTATTGAATCATGGTTATGATATGGTAGCATAATATGATTCATCAAGATTTTCTTGTCTACAGAATAAAAGAGTAATGTCTAAAGGCATCTAGATGTCTAAACCAAGTAGAACTATTGATGTGCCAAAGATGTTGTTGTTTCTTAATTGACTGTTGAAGTACTGTAGATAACTAGTTTAGATTAAATGAACAAATTTAGGTAAATTTGTGTAAAGTATTTTAGATATATTTAAATTTAAAGACATTAATGAAGTGAAAGTAAAGTGACAGCTATCTACAAAAAAATGTGTATATGTAACCTACCTCTACAGAAGCATTACAATTTTTTCTCCAAGGATTTTTTTTCTGTGCAAAATTAACTTTAGAGTAATAACATCCTTTAGCTTGAAATACAATAGTGAAAATTAATTATTTTTCTTGTATTATTTTGTGGAAAATCTGTTTGTTTGTTATTTTGGGGGTTTTTTTCATGTTCATAGCTGAGTAGTGTTTTTGGCTCATCAGCCAGGAAGGCTTTTTCATGTATTTCAAAAGCCTAACAGTAAAAACCTTGCCAAACATTCTCTTAACTGTGGTCACTGCTGTTGATGTGCCAAGGCACCCAGCCAGTACAAGTCCCAATTATTTTTCTTCCCCAGGCAATAAACATTTTCACTACACTCCCTACTCTCTTCCAATTCATATAGTGAGCCATGCAAATCAATCAAAAGTTGAGTGAAGGAAATGCTCCCCAACTGCAGGCATTTGTCCAGGCAGTTGATAGCACAGGCAGAGCCTGGACACAGCCAAGTAACACTACACAAAATCAAGTCCACTTTTATCTCACTGCCTTCCTCTCATAAGACACAAAAGCTGAGCTTCTTGGCTTTGTAGTTAAAGACTTCGGTACAGGAGGGTCAGAGATAGGGAAATAGAAAATGAATGAGCAGAGAAAGGAAGAAGTAAGGAGGGAAGGAGGGAAGGAAGGAAGGAAGGAAGGAGGGAAGGCGCGGAAGGCGCGGAAGGAAGGCGCGGAAGGCGCGGAAGGCGCGGAAGGAAGGAAGGAAGGAAGGCGCGGAAGGAAGGAAGGCGCGGAAGGAAGGCGCGGAAGGAAGGAAGGAAGGAAGGAAGGAAGGAAGGAAGGAAATGAAGGTTTTGGCTAAAAAAGCCCTCATTTATCTAATTTCATGTCAGTATCTGCTAACAGATTTCTTTGTTTAGATGCATAAACAACTGAATCTTGAGCTTACTAATCATGATTACAGGGATTGAGCATCTCTTCTATGAGAAAATAGGTATTATTATGCCGATCCCTTTCTCCTATTCTTGTTCTGCATTGAGGGAAATCTCAAATAAAATTAAAGTTGTGAGAGCAGGCTCTTTGGTTTGTTCCTCTGTGGTTTTGGTTCCTGTTTTTTCCAAAATGACATGTAATTCAAAATTTCTTTTAATTGATTTAAATGCAGTATATTAAGTTATTTTGCCCTTTCTTTATAAACAAAGCCTATTATATGAAATAAAATGTCCAGATTACTTGACTTCCTTACTATTCTGCAGGGGAAAAGCCCCAAACATTCCCCTCTTTGCAAATGTTCCTGTTACTCACAGTTCAAAATCTTTTTAATGAAAGATTTTCTTTTCATTTCCTTTTTCTTTTGTCCCATGGAAAGACCTCTTATTCAATATGCTAGAAATTGGCTTTATTATGGCCAGGATCCCGTACCAAATTTTTTGTTTCATTTATCATTTAAATAAGATCTAAGATGGGCAGTTTAACTTAATATTTTCTTGTTTTTATTATTAGTTAGTGGCAAAATATTTGGTTTTAGGGTTCTAAAATTAATGTTTTTCTTTATTATATTTAAAAGTTTTCATGCCTTCTCTTTAAGAAAGGCTGACAGACTCTTTTTAGGAAGGTGAAATATTAAACTTCTGTTGATTAAAAAGACCAAACCGTGATCAAAACATTAGATCATTTTTGCTAATATTTTCATTAAAAACTTTTTTTTTACCTTTTAGCATTTTTTCCTAACATCCTTTTGAATTCTTGTGTTCTGATAAATATGCAGCAGTGCAAACACTAGGAAATAGAATGTTAAGAAATGATGGAGTCTAACTACTTGGAAACTGTGCTGTTAATTAACAATTACAAGGACAGTGTGTGCAAAGTGAAATAGGTCCCAGGTTTCTTACCTTGGAAAAGTACCATGATGTGCAGATGTGAAGGGAACACATCTATTAAGGATTCAGGTAGACAATATTGCCATGCTTGATACAACTGTCCAGAATATAGATGAATTCTGTTCACTTCATTCTGCTCACAAAATGCTTTCCTATGTTGACATTTGGAGCCCTGGAGGATAGCCACACTTCAGTGAACTGGTGTTAGATATTGGTTCTGCTGTATCAGTACTGCCGGAACCTCTTTACTAGCTAACAAAATCTAAATTACTTTTGGAAGCTTATTTGAAGAAAGCAATCCTTGTGCTTCATTGCCCTAGTTTAATGCACTGCTGATTCACTACACTTGTCTACCCATGTAATTCTTCAGACAAACCTATTTTTAGCAACCACCAACAAAAATATACCAAAGAAAATCAAGAATTTTTTTCTGTTTTCCATTAGAAATGTTACTCATGTAATAGAAATTAAAATAATAGCATTACTTTCATTGTGTGAACCAGTTAAAATTTCACTTGAAAATCTAAAAGGTACCCTGCTTGCCTGCCAGCTGCTCCTTTTCAAGAGCACAGGTGTCCCAGAAGTCCCATGCCACTTCTGCCAGTCATTTGTGAATGACTGATATCCTGTTCTCTCTCAAAAGCGGCTAAATTCAGATTTTAAGGAAATGGGTCAAGCCTTTGCTCAAAGAGTAAATAAGATTAAGGAGGTTTAGTTAGCTGACACTTTAGCTGGTAAGCTGAATAGCTCTGCTGTCTTCACTAACCTTAAAGACTAGATTTCCATTCTCTACCCAGAGAGCTCATTTGCATATGTTAACATTTACATTATTAGGTTATAGGATAAAAGTTTGTCTGCACACCAACACATGAATCCAAAGAGACAATGGCAGATGGAGAAGACCAAACAATACCTTGCCCTGGCTAGGATAGGCCCAGCACAGGAGAACCATCAGCCTCACAAGTCCAGAGGAGGACAGGGGTGCAATATCAGGGAGAACCTCAAATCAAAATTTCAGAGGAAGTAACACCATATACTGTCTCTTCCCAGGGCTGTCTCAGACAATTCAGTCCAAGTGTGAAACTCATCAAGAGAAGTCAACACTAAAGCTCCTGTAGAACTGACTGAAGGGGTGTGTGGGGGGGTGTGCTGTCTGCGGATATGAGATGCAAAGGAGGACCAAATAAGGACTGAAATGCCTTCTTGTGGGATTCTTAGGGAAGGACATAAAATTGGGAAAAGGAAATAATTCAGGTGATTTGGAGAGGAACAAAGATGGGAAAATGGAAGAATAAGGTAATAAGAGGGATTTGTCACAAACAAACAAAACAGGACACTTGTTTTTCCTGTTCTTGTTCATCAGTGTCTGTACAGTTCTGCGTTTCCGACTCCTAGACTGGGTGAGGGGAAATTCCATTCTGTGTGTGTGTGTATGTGTGTGTGGAGATCTGAGTGCAGCAACTGCCTGGGGACCTTGTATCACAAGGTGTTCATGTTGCTGCATCCAGAAGCAGAGTGAGCGTCTGGGTACCATGGGCCCTGAGTCAGTGACTAGAGAGACCAGGATAAGCTAAACCAAGTACCAGACACTGGGATCGAACAGACATTCTATTTTTTGCAAGAGTAGTTAACATGCCTCTATCTGAAATTTCTGTTTAATTAATCAAGATACATGGGGAAACGAAAAATAAGACACAAAGATAGCTTATATGGCAGGTTAAATCATTATCAAAGGAGAAAATGCCTTGTTTTTCCATCTTTTCAAGCATCAGATATGCAGAATTCACAAAAGTGTGTGAGCACCAACACATGACTTATTCACTTGGTTTATGGTATTCCATCCATGGATGGAGAGCATCCTCTCAGCAATTTCATTGACAATATGAAGCAATTGCTTGCAGCAGTTAGGAGGTAAACTTAAAAAAACCTATTTATGTAACTTACAGGATTCATTGGATAAAAGAAATAACAAAACTTCCCTTCAACAATCATGTCATAATTCTATAAATTTCAGAAAAAAATTCAAGTAATTCTAATTAAGAAATGACTACCCAAATTAACATCTTGTAATGCATATCCTAATAACAAGGAACCAGATGCTTCAAAATCTTGAAGAGTGTTATTGTCAATGCCTGGAGCTACCACAGATAGTGTATATTAATACCACATTCACTTAAATTGGATACTAGTGCTGTCTGCCACAGGGACCACCTAAGGCAAAAAGCTTACTTACATACCCTTATTTCTATAAATATTTATGTAGTCATATACTGGCTCTGTGTTATTTAGTAGCTCACACAAGGAGGGAGACATTCCATTTTATTAATGCCCTGGTTTCATCTGGGACAGAGTTCATTTTCTTCTCAGTAGCTGGTACAATGCTGTGTTTCTTGGTTTTATTCTGAGAAGAATGTTGATAACACCCTGTTGTTTTAGTTGCTGCTAAGCAGTGCTTACCCTCAGCCAAGGATTTTTTAGTGTCTCTGCTAGTGAGTACCTATACAAAAACCTGGGAGGGAGCATGGCAAGGACAGATGACACAGACTGGCAAAATGGATATTCCATACTATAGAACACCATGCCCAATACAGAAACTGTGTGAGTTACCTGGAAGGAGGCCCATCACCTTTTGGGAATGAGCTGGGTATTGGTCAGTGGGTTGTGAGCAATGGTATTGTTCATCTTTCATTTCTTTTGGGTTCTGTTACTCTTGCCCCATCTCCTTATCATGACTATTATTATTATTATTATTATTATTATTATTATTATTATTATTATTATTACA
>VZTZ01031118.1:197747-246476 GCA_013400955.1 Drymodes brunneopygia
ATTACAATTATTATATTTAGTATTAATGGTATTTGATTAGTAATTATATCATTGTTATCGTTATTATTGTAACTATTTTTTTGTTCAGTTACTGAGTTGTTCTTATCTCAACCCACAAGGTTTATATTTTCTTTCNCTTGGTTTTATTCTGAGAAGAATGTTGATAACACCCTGTTGTTTTAGTTGCTGCTAAGCAGTGCTTACCCTCAGCCAAGGATTTTTTAGTGTCTCTGCTAGTGAGTACCTATACAAAAACCTGGGAGGGAGCATGTCCAATTCGCTTCCCCACCAGGTTGTGTGGTACTTAGTTGTCATTTGGGGTTAACCCTGACAATTAAATAAACCAATAAGATATTGCAGAAGTAAAATATTTCTTAGCTAGAAATAAATTCAAAGAATTAGAAAATTGTTTGTGTTGAAAGCAATGTTTAACAATCACCTAGTGCAACCTCCTGACCATGGGCAGGGATACCTTCTACTAGACCAGATTGTTCACAGCCCCATCCAAACTGGCCTTGAACACTCCCAGGGATGGCGCACCCACAACTTCTCTGGGCAACTTGTTCCAGTGTCTCACCACCCTCACTGTAACAGAACTTCCTTATGTCCAGTCTGAACCTANAAGGACAGATGACACAGACTGGCAAAATGGATATTCCATACTATAGAACACCATGCCCAATACAGAAACTGTGTGAGTTACCTGGAAGGAGGCCCATCACCTTTTGGGAATGAGCTGGGTATTGGTCAGTGGGTTGTGAGCAATGGTATTGTTCATCTTTCATTTCTTTTGGGTTCTGTTACTCTTGCCCCATCTCCTTATCATGACTATTATTATTATTATTNCTTGTTCTGTCACTATGGGCCTTCAAAAAAAGTCTCTCTCCATCAGTCAGCCAAACAAACACATAAGCTATATCTCCAACAGAAGAGTTTGAGCGAGTCCCAAAACCAAAAGAGGATTTTTAACAGTTTAAACTTCCCCATACCTCAGTGGTGCTATTTTCTCTGAAGTCCAATCAGAGACTTCCACACTGTTAAACATGTCAATAATGTCAAAAAGACTTAACTTAAATACTTCTTGCCATGGATTTCATTTCACCTGACTAGAGAAAACATGCATTTTAGAAAGGAAGCTTTTAACCTTCATTCATAAAAGTCCACTTGCACACATTGTGAACTCAGACTTTTGTATATTAATTGAATCCCCACAAAATCCTAGCGGAATTCAAAAATTTTAAGAGGCACGTACAGAACTGAAATGTCACTTTGGGAAATTGTATTAAATACAGATTCAAGTGAGAACAGCGGTTATATGCTTTATTTTTTCTCGAAAAAGAGATGTCCAAACTATAAGATAAAGCTTTCTGTAGCTTTGTCTGTGATAAACTGCTTATAACCTTGGATATGTTATGTAAAAAGAGAATACTAATTTTTTTCAAAAGTTGTACTAGGAAAGTTAATTAGATAATGTCCCTGCACTGCTACTGAAATGTAAAGCAGCATGTAAATTCAGAGGATTATTTTTATTAGTATCATTATATCACTGTTTTATCAGGTGCTTTTTCAGCAAAATTTGTCAAACTTTTGTTTAGACACATGCCCAAGGAATCTTTGAAACAAGCTGTTATACATTTGAAGTACCTAATTAAGATTAAACACTACAAATGACAAAACAGGGTGGTAAAATCCAGACTTCTCACATAGATTTCAGAGTTAGCTCATAAATGCCATATATAATTTTCTATATGCTGTTGTGATACATTAAGTGAAGGCCAAAATCACACAGAGAGCTTTGGGGATTTGTTGATCAAAACAATTGCTTCCAGTTTGAAATGCATAATGAGACAGCTCTTTTTGCAACTAACTGTAACTCGCCCCATGTTTGGAAAAGGAAGTGTAATGAAGAACAGAGATCCACAGCAGAATTCTTTAGATTGGACAGAGAAGCATGCCCATGCCCCAGTGCTTCTGTAATGGCAGGCAGCAAAATCACCCACTTCCTCAGGATTAGCCTTGGAAAGATTATCCAAAATCAGGTTGACTGAATTTCCTAGAAGTTCATGTTATCAAAGGGGAAAAGTACTGTAAAATAAGTGATGCATACTAAATAAATATACTGTGTGAAATGCAGGCATCTTGAACTTGTGAACACTTAGAAGCCTCTTATGAGAGACTTCTCACACGTCACATATCAGAGTCAAAAACCGCTCAACCCATAGAGACTGAAGCAAATAAAATATTATGCTCAACTGCATGTTTTGAATTCTCTACTCAGCTTATTAAAGATTAATTTGTACAGTTAAATTTTCCTTACATGAACCATTTAACTACAAAATCTCATTTTAATTAGTAATAATTTTATTAATTTTAGTAAGTGTAATCATGATTTCCATGTACTTCACTGTCTGAAAACTTGTTTATTATGCATTCAATAATAGAACTATGCTACTATGAAAATTTTTAACTCTTTAAAGTTAATTAAATATTTATTACTCAACATGTTTTGCACAAAATCCAGAAATCCATAAATGCAAATTTAGTTAATAAAAGTTTGTGGGGGATTGTGTTTTAAATTTCAAACTACAGCCTGAAATAACTACATCTTTTTGTAAGAAAACTGAATATTGAATTTGTTTTGCTTAATGAGAATGATGACTGTGTTATGGGTCTTGTAATGCAGCAATGATTCAAGATGTGTAGTCAATAATTTTAATTTTTCTCCTGAGTTATCACAGAAGACAATTATGACTGTGAATGTATGTAAAGAAATAGACAAGTACTAATATTTTTGGAACACTATTGAATAGTTCAATGTATTAAATGTTTTAATTGTCTATAAATCCATAAGCCTTAATAATTAATCATTGCATTCACAGAATAATTCGTGTCATTAGTCTAATAATCTAAACAGTGTGGGCGCAGTGTATCTTAACAAGATGATTCTCTCAGACAGCTCACAATTAAAATCAACTTAAAGTATAATGTTGGAGAAAATAATTACATGTCACACAGTACAGACATATTACCACATGAAATGAATCTCATTGTTGTGGTTAAGTTTGGCTGGCATCCAGACCCTCCTCTTTGCCCCAGTTACTCTCTTCCTCCCCATCTTTAAAAAGGCAAGGAGAAAATAAGAGGGAATAGCTCATGGGTATTGATAAGGACAGGGAAATGTTGACCTATTTCTCATCATCACAAACAGAGCAAACTCAGGGAAGATGAATTTAATTGATTGCTATTTAAAAATAGGGTAGGACACAGGGTAGGATAAAGTTGTGGTTATTTTGTTAACACTTTTTCTCTGCCTCTCCTTTCTTCTCACATTCTTATCATGCACCAGCATGGGGTCCTTGACACAGAAAGCAGTCCTTCAGGAGCAGTCTGCTCCAGTGTGGGTGCCTCACAGGGCAGGGCCACAGTTCTGGCCAGAAAACTGACTCCAGCATGTGCTCCTCTCCACAAACTGCAGGTCCTGCCAGGAACCTGCTCTGGTGTGAGGTCCTCCATGGGCTGCAGAATGGATTGATGCACCACTGTGGTCCTCCAGGTGCGCCAGGGGCACAACCTGCTTTGCCATTGTCTTCTCTATAGATTTTAGGGAATCTCTGCTTCCATGCCCCGAGCACCTCCTCCCCCTTCTTCTTCGCTGATCTTGGTGTCTGCAGAGCTGTTCCTCTCACATCTCTCTCCTCTCTCACAGTTGCTGCACAGTGTCTTGTAGGCTTTCTTAAATATGTTATGACAGAAGAACTTACAACATATTTGATTGTCTCTGTCTGGCCAGCAGTGAGACCCTCTTGAAGCCAGTTTGAACTGTCTCGGTGTAACGTGGCGACAGCTCCTGTTCTCACAGAAGCCACCCCTGCAATCTGCCCCACTTCCAAAACCTTGCCATATAAAAGCAACACAATTCATTCTAACCATATGTAAGGTGCTAAACTCTCAGGTTTATGTTTGGCTACTAAAATGCAATAATGATTTTCTTGTCTTTGGGAAGAAGAGGCTCAGTAAGCCAGCTTATCTAGCCATGGCACAAAATGTAAATACCAGCATAGTGTTGATCCATTGGTGACTTAGGAAGCAAATTCATTCAACATGTAACATATGAAATGCATTTAACCATGTTGCAAGAAGTCTTTTAAAATCATTATTTTTAACTAAATCTAGACAGTTTTTTGTCTTAGTCAGAAATACTATAACTAAGGGTTTAAGAGTGTTGGCAATTTTCCTGAGAGGCTCATCATGAATACTGAAAGTGTTCTCCTGCTTCTGAAACTATAAAACAAAAACACAGGGGAAGAAAAATTGGGGTTTGGTTCTGTGGGTGGTTTTATTTTTATATCCCTCCTTGAGATATCTAAAGGTACTGGGTTTCTAATGAACTCAGTTTTGTTTTGAATCTCTGGGAATGGGTTACATGCTTATGATTCTCCAAATGCAGTTTGTATTAATTTCATTGAGACACTGTAAAATCTCAGCTAATCAGAATGAATTTAATCTAGCAAAAATGTCATTTGAAGAGTAAGATTGATTGATATATAGTTCAATAATCTCTTTTTAAATGAATGATCTGTGGATGATGAATTTTGTGATTCAAATCCTTGATGGAAAAGATAAAAATATTTTATTTCTGTTCTTTCATTTTTAGTGTATAAATTTTTCATTGACCCTTGCTTTTTCCTTGGATACTCTTCTGCTCCCTGTTAAAACATATTTCCACAGGCAACTTTATTACAGTAATGCATAAAAGTTATAATTGATAAACTCTTATTTATGAAACCATCTCATTAGTGTACAGAAATGAAAAAATGTGTTTCATGTACATGTTACTTCCAGCCTGCATATAGGAGAAAAGAGAGTCTTATAATGTTCCTTTTTTTTCTTTTGTTTGTAAGTATTGCATTTAAGAGGGACACAGCTTTTGGAGAGGAGAATGTCATGCAATTGCATTGGTGATATGATGGAAGATTGAAATGCCTTGGTAATGGCAACATTGGAAACACCAAATCTGGATATGGATATAGGAAATATATATAGGAAAATTGAGACCAGTGAAAAAAATTTAGGTTTTGACATATTGTTTATTGAGAGGTAGCAAGAGTAGGAAAGGGGAAGGATCAAGGCATATGGGCAAAGAACAAGCATGGGAAAACAGAGAGAAGAGCGAGTAAAAATGGCTGCTCAACTCTAAGCAAGCACATTATTCTCTTTGAACCGTGCACCCAATCACTGCAATCTGTCCAATCTTCTTATTAAATCATGTTGCAAACTGGGATTTTGTGTGATCGCAGTCATAATATGCATGTGAGAAGAGATGTTTAGGTGCTGGCAGCTGGAAATACTGACTGATACAGCCAGCGTCTGTGTGTATGTGTAATTTGCTAACAAATGACCAGACAATGAGCAGGAGACCCCCATCTGGTAAAAAACAGCCCTTGATCCAAAGACTTTATAAATTATCTGGGATCTGGGCATGGACATTAGGCAGACTTAAATAATTTCATCCAGATATTTCGTGGATCTTTGTCTGTCATTGGCTGCTAAATATAGATAGTTTGGGGTGACAGGACATGTGCATCCACCAGTGGTACTTAGTCCTAATCCGCTGGGAAGACAAGCAGCCCTGTGCTGCTGTCTGTGTTCATATTTATGTGAGAGCAATTGGTGTTTATTTGGGTGCTGTTAAAACAACACTCTGTGATGAACCAAGTTGATGTTCTCTGTGTGTGCACATGCATGTGTTTGAGGATCTGCCTCTGCAGTGTGGACTCCAATTTGCTGCTTGTCAGACTTGAAAAAGGACTCATCAACAGCCACTTCCTCCTCAGTGCTAGAGTGGACTGGATTTGATGTAAATAGACTAGGAAGAAAAAACGCCTGGGTACTGAATTTCATTGGGAATTGACAGCTCCTTAATATAAATTCTCTATCTTCCATGAAGTTATCCAATTTTGAATCACTAGTTCAGTAATTAAAAACAAAAAGCATTCAGTTCTAATCTTGACTTTGATAGAGTTACATGCATATATATGTGTGTATATGTGAATAGAGATAGAGGCAATTTAAGTTAGAATTCTGACAATTATATTTATTACTTGATGAAAGATTCCTGAGCAGTTTCCTTTGATTTTTTTCTTATCATAACTCTCACAAATTTCCAAATATCAGCGATCTCATAAAACACCATTAAGTTTATATTTTCATTTGTATTTTGTCATATTAATTTTTTGTCATATTAATATTTTATAATATTATAGGGTAAGTTGCCAAAGAAAGACCATCAAGTTGCATTCTACTGTGAATTACAAAAAGGAATCTGAACCTCTATTATTAAAATGGTCATCCATTTTTATCCAGTTTCCTCACTATCTTATAACCACAACTTTCTGCTTTATTCATTCCTGGAACATGATCAGAAGATACTGCTAAACAGATATTATACCAGACTTCACATATGAAAGAAAAAAAAAAAGAAATTCAACTAATTCAATTCAAAATCTGAAAGTGAGTAAAGGGACAGTGGAAAGTGATGACTTCTTTACAGAAGTTTCTTTCATCATAGATAATGAAAGGAGGGACTATAAAACTGAAGTCCCACTATTAAGAATATTGCTCCTCCCATTTAAATATTTGTGAAATGATGTTGGTGTTTGAAATATTGTGGGAGTATAAGGAAAGAACTAGCTCATTCACTGATTCTGATTTGAATTTAACCTTGAAAAAGGACCTATCATACTTCCCAATTACTAATACCTGTTTCTTCATTTCTATAACATAAATTTTAAAATTCATATAATAAAACAAATAATTTCAGGAAATTTTCATTCCATTGCCATGAATATCCAAACGCTCATTTAAAAATTAACAGTTAATTCCTGTTACATGCGCATACTCCGTATCCTGTCATTGATTAAAATGTGTTGGTATAATGCTGACTGATACCAGGTGGCCAGCAAAGCCGCTCTATCACTCCCTCTCCTAAATCAGACAGAGAGTTAATATAAAAAAAAGGCTGATGGATCAAGATAAAGACAGGAGACGTCACTCATCATCCCTGATACTCTCATCGGGATAACAGACTGTGGAAAATTAATTGAATTGATTAGCAATTGAATTACAATGAGAAATTAAATAAAATCTTTAAAACTCCTTACTCCCACAAGTTCCTTCTTCCTGATCTCAATTTTATTCCCACTTCTCTATGTCCTCACTCCCAGCAGAGCAGTGGGGATAGGAAATGAAGGCTGTGGTCAGTTCATCATCCGTTGTCTCTTCTGCTCTGCTGCTGCTTCCTCCTCTGTGTGAGAGCTACTTTCTCTGCTCTAGTGTGGATTCACGCCCACAGGAGACAGTCCTCCACAAACCTTTCCACTGTGACTCGCTCCCACACTACAGTTTACAAAGAGCTTCTCTAGTGGCCACCCCTTCACATTGCCAAAACCTTCCCACACTAACCCAATACAAATTTTTCAAGTGTATTGCATACCATGTATGGAGTGATGTAGATTTATTCATAGTTAATTATTTTATTTTCTCCCTTTTACAGCAGCATTTTGAATTTCCATCTACTAAAATGGTAGAGAATTGTCAAAAATAGATTGATGCTGATAAAGCATGATTTTTGCTTTATCAGCTTGATGCTGATAAAGCAAAAAAGCTTTAAAGTAAGAAGTAGATTCATGCTTTTGTTTCCTCCTATTTTATGTCATTATGTTGGCAATTTTCTACATAATTTATGGACAAGACATATTCTATAAGCAGCCGGGAGTAGTCTTACAATCACTAGCCCTTCTTTTTATAGGTGACTTCTACTTACTAAATGTCTGCTGGAAATACCATACAACAGACAGAAAACAGTCTAGGAAGATAAGCATCTTCCTAAAATGTTGTAAAATTATCTCCTTGCTAACAATATCTGTAATTCTCAATTTAACTTGCAGAACCAAATCACTTTTTATGCAAAGTTGTTTTTACAAATATTTATAGAATGTAAATGTTGTGTTAGTGACACAGGGAGGAAAAATCCTGTATTAAATCCAGCCCCCAACACAAGCCACAAAGGAATTTCAAAAGACTGATACAAAGCCTAAATTTTTAAGAATAAGCAGAACACCAGTTTTGTTCACCATTCATTGCCTTCTGTTATTGTTTTTGATACATTTGTGCAGATCAGTTAGAATTAAACTACTTCATGTTGTCATTGGCAAAATATCTATTTAACTGAAACTAGACAAGAATGTTTAAAACTGGAGACAGAAGAACACTTTTTAAACAACAGTAAGTTAAGCCTGACTTTAATGATATTCGGGATTGAGGAGAATTTAGAATCAATTTTGATTTCCAAAAAATAATTTCACTAGGTGACAATAATTAAAGTAAAATTGCAATCGCCTAAACTCCATTAGAATTGCATGTTTATTTTCTCCTTCACTTTTTAACTTTTGTCATTTTCCAGTCTTTTTCATGTAACTACATTTCATTTGTTTCTGCATAAGGCCAATCACTTTAGTGTTCAGTCTATGCAGAGTCAAATGCAGAGGTAGACATATTAAAATAAAGTGATGGGTTGTATACACTGAAATATCGCTTCCCTTTGATGACATTTTGATTTTCTTGAATCAGTAGACCATGAAGGTTCATTTTGACATATGCTAGCTCAAAATAAAATCTCCTCCAGCTCTGCAATATTTTCATTTAGCATTTAGGTTACTAAAAAGAAAGAGCTCATGCTCTCATTCTATTTTGAAGACAAAAAACAATTTTGTGGTGAACCACAGGAGGCATTGTGGGACCCAGGCATCAAACACTATTGAACATAAGGGATTTGAATTCTTAGATGGAAAGATGCATGTGCAATACAGAAACAAGTCCTAAAAAATTGAAAATTGAAGAAAACTGCTTGAGTACATAATCAGAAATCCACTGAAGTTTGTGATATTCAATGTCAGCAGGGGGGAAAACAATTTGTTTTTCCAGCTTCAGGATGGTTGGTGGGAAGGAACAGTTGTTGCTCCAAAAAGATGTAAAGATAGTGAGAGGAAGAGTTAAGTTGCTTAATTTGAGGTTGTCAAAGAGGACACCTTATCAGTGGTGTATGAAGGAATTGAGATAAATAAAGCCAGTGAATATTTGGAATATTTTTATTTATATTTATTTAATAAAATAAAATACAAATAAAATTTTGCTTTCTACAACTACTTGCCTGCAGTAAAATTTGTAATGAAAGTTTGTAATGAAAAGAACAACTCATAAGCAAAAACACACCAAGAAAGAAGCTCCCTCAGTTACCAGTAAAAAATATTAATCTTTTCAATTCTAAATCAAAAATGCATTTCACTTAAATGGTACTGATGAATCAGGATTTAATTGGTCATGGTGAAATTTGTAATGAGTTTTATCATCAGCAAAGGAAATTGTGAACAGCTAAGACTCCAGGATTTAGCCTGCAATAATCCATGTTTCTATTTACTAGCCAAAATGAGCCTGACATAACTCCAACAATTTACAGAACTTCATGAGTAGAATTGGTGCCTGACAATTAGGGAATATCCTAACATTCCAACTCATTAAAGAAATTCATGCTACTGTAACAGAAGTTTGTGTTCCAGGTATCGAGGTGAAAAAAATTATAAAGTCAAGGTTTTTCATCACATTACTGTAGTTTTTCCCTAAGGGAATTTTAATTACTCAAATTTTGCTCATTCCAGAAACTGGAGAGCAAAATTAGTAAATGGTGAGTACAGAAAGAGCTGTTAGGATTAATTTTCTTAAATAGATGTCAAGTTTTCAAAGAGTTGAAAACTGTCTGAAAATAAATGGAAAATATACCAAATTCTTACTTAGTTCTGTGTTTAAAACAGTTTTACCATTCTGATAATATGGATTGGGTTTTTTGCAAAAATAGTATTGTGAATCTGCAGCTTCCACAGCTTTTAATACCATGAAGCAGAAAAGGAATGATTTACCTTTATAATGAGGTGGGCAATTTTAGGTTCTGTAAGTTGTTTCCAAAGTCTCTTCAGAATGACAACATAAGCACAATAGTGTAGTATTTTCTGAATCACGTTGTCCAGTTTTGCTCCTTATCAAAGAGCAGAAAATCAAAAATAAAGATATAAAAAAAAATAAGTGGTAAAATTAGAAAATAATCAGAAGTTACAGGTTACATCTAGGTTCTTGAGCTAGCTCATCCAGCTGGGTCATGTGCTTATTGGGAATATATTAGGTGAGTTTGATTGATGTTTCTTTTTCTCCAAATATCTATAATAGAATGATAAAGATTTGTCACAGTCTTTTTCCTAGGCCAGGCATCATAACTATCAAAACAATCTCCTGGTACCGTGTAATTCAGTTAAAGAGAAGTCAACTCTGGGAGAGAAAGAACAAGATAAAGATACTGGAGAGGAGTATCAGAGAGGTGAGAACACAATCTCACGTTTCAGAGACATCTCCACTCTATTGCAGTTGAAATTAATAAATATCATCACTACTGAAGGTGCTCCAGGTTGATCTACGTTGATCCAACAAGAGGCAAAGTGCCAGTTTTCCAGTCTTTGGTGGTATTTGCCTTGTATTAGAATATAGACTTTCAGCAATGACTAGATGTTTGCATTGACAATTGATAAATGCCCCTTAGATCAAAATTACTTTAAAATTATAAATCACAACATTATTTAAAAATAAATAAATAAATAAATATATTTATTCAAATTAGAGAAGTGTTTCCACTATTTTTTGCATTGCAACATCACTCTTAATTTGTCACGTCCAATATTTACAAAACCGTATCTCATCCCTTGAATACATCTCCTTAATAAGTGCATCTTTCTGTGCATAGTGGGGAGGAGCACCATCATAAAATTTGTGATCCAATGCAGCAGTTAAATTACACCAGAGAAGAACATTAGAATCCTAACCTATATATTGTATGCATTCACAACCATTTTCTTAGGAATGCTTGTAGTGTATACACAGCGATGGTGAAGTTCACAAATGCCCTACTAAAGTGCATTTCCCAGAAAAGTCAAATTTTGAAGGAATCTGAAGTACATAGTAAGAAAATATTATGTAAGCCACAGCACAAGAAAGACACATAGCTGTCGCCAACCGGGAAATTTGCTTCGCAAGTCCGCTCTTGATAAAACTAAAACAGTAATATTGACCTACCCTGAAGTCTTGTGTGGATAAAATTTGCAATGGTATCATTGCTTTTATGATTTACATCTGGCTCCTTTTCTTTTTCTTACACTGTCTCCCAGTTTTCATAAGTTATTTCCTATTTTGAGAGACCACTCCATTACAATCAATCATATTTGTCTCTATTGTCAAATAAAACTCACCATCTTTCAGAAATTATCACTTAAGTTTTGAAAGCAATCTCTTAGGTATTTTTTCATATTCATCAATCATTTTCCATTCTTTTAATTTTAATTAATACAGTGAATTTCATATGCCTATTGCTATTCATTTCAAGTCATTAGAGATTCCATACGTTAAATTAAAGAAATTAAATAAACAAATAAAAAGTACATTATAGGAGAAACAAAAATTCCAGAGATTTCTAACAAGAAGCTCATTTAGAGACTACAGCAATTATTCTGAAATAGTGTATATCCAATTACTATCATTTTAAAATCCAATCATGTATTACAATTATGTTATGCCACCAGGATATTTTATTGTCAAACAATTTAGACTAATCTTACACAATATAGAATGACTAAATGCAGTAGTATGATTCTGAAGTAATTAATAGCACATTTTCTATTGCTACAATAATGAACATCCTTGTGGCTTTGTCTCTTTATACAATTAATCCTAGCAATTTCATTCTAATCCAAAGAGATGTCTTTTATTAACATCATTGTTCTACATCATATATGTGAGGTAAATATTTGGTCTTTGTGTTTTACCCCTTTGTGGTTTACCCCTAGAATCATAGAACCATAGAATGATAAAACCATTCTGGTTGAAAAAGACACCTAATATCAAGTACAACCATTAACGCAACACTGACATGTCCCCCATAAAACCATGTCCCCAGGTGCCACATCTACACAATTCCTGAACATCTTCTGGGATGTGGATCCAACCACTTCCCTGAGTAGTCTGTTGCAAGGCCTCACAGCCCTTTCTGTGAATAACCTTTTTTAATATCCAGTCTAGACCATTTCCTTTCATTCTGCTTGTTTGTTACTTGTGACAAGAGGCTGACCCTCACTCTATCTCCTTTCAGGTAGTTTTAAAAAGCAATAAATTTCCCTCTAACCTCTTTTTCTCCAGGGTAAACAACTTCAGCTTCCTCAGGCACTCCTCTCAGGACTTGTGCCCCAGACCCTTCACCAGCTCCCTTACCCTTGTCTTGACATATTCCAACAGCTCAATGTCTTTCTTGTAGTGAGGGGCCCAAAACTGAACAGAGGATTCAAGGTGCAGCCTCACCAGTGCAGAGTATGAGGGGACGATCCCTGCTCTAGTTTTGCTGGCCACACTATTTCTGATATGAGCAAGGATGCCATTGGCCCTCTTGGCCATATGGGTACACTGCTGAGTCTCACTTAGCTGGTTGTCAACAAGCACTCCTGGGTCCTTTCCCACAGGGAAGCTTTCCAGCTACTTTTCCACAAAATTGTAGTGCTGCATGAGGTTATTTGACCCAAGTGCAGGGTCTGGCACTAGGTCATCTGATCTCCATATTGGACCTTGTGTTCCCTTCAGAAGAGAAGACAATACTATGTCTTTTTTTTCTTTATGGAAGTGGTTTTGGCTCTCAGGGCACAAGCTGACTTAACCTTGGTAACACATCTGAGTTGGTTCCACTTGCAGAACTTCATATCTATGTTGTCCTGCACAAAATCCTTGTCTCTAAATTGAAGAGATACGGATATGACATATGGAACTTTCAGTGGATAAGGCACTGGCTGTATGGTTGCACACAAAAAGCAACAGTCAATGTCTCAATTTCCAAGTGGACACTAGTGATGTGTTGCTCTGTCAGACACAAGACAAATAGGCAACTCAGGAGGTCAGCCAGACCAAGGCCAGGCAGAGAGCAAAAGAGACCCAGCCTCTCTTTATTCTTATATTTATACCTTTTTACAGACAGTTATGGATTGAATGAAGAGGTTGCCACCTCTCAAATTCCATAGGTGAGAAACACAGTCTATCATATTCTCCACCCCAGAAAGAAGAATGAAAAACAACCTTCAAAGTACAAAACAGTCCTTGGCCAGTTATAGAAATATGGATTGTTTACACAAAATCCATGAGAACCTTTGCTACCAACTATAAAGACAGCACTCTAAAAAATCAGGGCGACAGTGATGGGTGTATTTCCTCAGGGATCAGTATTGGGAACAGCACTGTTTAATATTTAATATCTTTGTTGGTGACATGGACAATGGGACTGAGAGCACCCTCAGCATGTTTGCTGATGACACCAAGATGTGTGGTGCAGCCAACACACTGGATGGAAAGGATGCCATTCATAGGGATTTTGACAAACTTGAGAGGTGGACCTGTGTAAACCTCATGAAGTGCAAGGCACTACATGTGGATCAGGCTGCCTGAAGCTGTGGATGACCCATCCCTAGAAGTGTTCAAGGCAAGGTTGGATGGCGCTTTGAGAAACTTGCTTTAATAAACCTAGAGGTGTCCCTTCCTAGAGCAGGGTGGGTGGTACCAAATGGTCTTTAAGGTCCCTTTTAACCCAAAATAATCTATGATTCTATGATTATGCAAGAACACTTTGGAAAGTGAGGCAGTCACGGAGGAGACATGCCTGATGTGCCAGGAAGGAGGTTGTCTTATCCCTTACATCATTATGGCAAGTGGAGAAAGGATAAGAGATCCTCAACATCCTTTATTCTGTCTTCCTTTTTCCTTTATTCACAATTTGTGTTTCTGACCTGATACATGATGGTATGTTATTACTCTGGCTTGATGAATCAGGATTTTGGAAATCAAATATATCTGGTATTCTGTAACACTTTGGTTTTTTTTTTTTATTTTTTTTTTATTTTTATTTTTTTTTATTTAGTTCTTGTGTTTTCCTGCAGGAAGCCAGGAGCTGATTTTGTTAGTAATGGAAAACTCCCACTCTTTTTTCAGCTTCTTATTGCCAATCTGAGATAAAGTAATCAAAATAAGTTTGTTTTTAAAACTTCCTGGAATTGAAATAAATTGAGTTTCAGTTTCTGGAGGGAAAAAGGAAAGCATGTATATGGGAAGAGGAAGCTAGCAGCTGAATTTTGAGGAATGATTTAATTCTGGCTATAGACTTTCATTTATGGTTTTATGTTATGGTCCTAATATGTCCTCATTTATAAGTATTCTTTCCTACAGAACTGTAGTACTGTAGTATGACATCTCAGTTTTTAACAGTATGGATCATGATTCACTACAACATAACATCACTGGACTAAATCAATAATTTTTCACACAAAAGATTAAGTTCTTAAAGAATTGAAGTTATCTTTTAATGTAAGTTTAGCAGCTGGAAATTGACAAATAACCCCACCCAAATCAGCACAATGTGACTATAGAACTGCTCACTGGAATATGCTTTGTAGGCTATAGATACAGAAATCCTTCTGTAAAATATTAAGAAAAAAACCCCAAAACCATATTTATTGCACTTATTTGTTTTTTCTTGGAAGAAGAAATATCTCCTGCATTAAACTAATACACAGAGTAATTTAGTTATTTCTAACCATATGCAAATTCACTCCAGCATAAGTGGAGGACAGGTGGAGAACAAAGAGTGTAGGGTTGCAATAAAAAGGATGACTTCAGGAATGGAAAAATAGGACAAAATGACGACTTCTTCAAGTGCACATATATATTGGGCAAGATTTTTGTATCAGGAAGACCACAAGGGTAACGGAAACAGATCTGCTGCTGGTCAAAGCTGAGCCCACCAGCAATGGGGACAGTGCCTTCATGGTAACATATTTAAGAAGTGGGGAAAACTTCTGCAAAACAGCAGCTGGGAAAAGAGTGAGAATCTGCAGACCCCAAGGTGAGAGAAGAAGGAGGGGCAGGAGCTGGTCCAGCTGCAGGAGCAGAGATTCCTGTGCAGCCCAGGATGAAGACCATGGGAAGGCAAGCTATTCTGCAGACTCTGGAGGTCCACATGCAGCCCACAGAAGACCCCACAACAGAGCAGGTGGATGTGCCTGAAGGAGGCAGTGAGTCCATGGAGAGGCTGTGCTAAAGCAGGCCCCTGTCAGGACACCTTGAGAGAGGAGCCCATGCTGGAAGAGGCTCCCGGAAGGACCTGTGACCCTGTAGAAGACCCATACTGGACCAGTCCATTCCTGAAGGATTACAGTCCATGGAAAGGACTCACAGTTGAGAACTTCACTGAGGACTGTCACTTGTGAAAGACTCCATAGTGAAGCATGGAAGAGTATGAAGAAGGAGCAGCAGAGACAATGAGTCATCAATTGACCGTAACCCCCATTCCCTCTTCTCATGCACTGCTCAGAGGGAGGAGGTAATCAAGACAGAATGGGAGACTGGGAAGGAGGAAGGAGTATGAGGAAGGTGTTTTAACATTTGTGGCTCATGACTGTATTCTGATTTGATTTCTAATAAATTAAATACATTTCCTCAAGCTGAATCTGTTTTGCCCACGACAGTAATGGGTGAATGATCTCTTCCAGTCCTTATCTTGATGCACAAGCCTTTTATTGCTCTCCCTTGTCTAGCTAAAGAAGTGAGTGATAGAGCAACCTTGGTGGGAACCTGGTGTCCAGCCAGTGTCAAATGATCACAACACACAAAAATGCTTGCAGACTAGAAAAAAGTCCAGGAGAGCCCCAATGCTGTGCGTGGTCACAAGAATAGAATAATTGAGGTGGAATAGCGTACATGACTCAAGTTCTGTGATGGAAGGATCAAGGCCCTTCAAGATTGTGGGTCAGTGTCGGAGGAGAGGGAGTATGAGTAGTGTTGTGGTAGCAGTTTGTTCCAGACAACTCAATCAGCATGAGAAAGTAGAAAAATGTTCATAAATATCTCTGTATCACACACCTAGGATCTTCTGGGGAACATTAAACTCCCTGGCAGCTGCTGAACGTATGAAGGCAGTAAGGGGGGATGAAAGCAGTGAGATTTGCTTCAGTTGCCAATATAACAAGTGAGAGGATACACAGCTGGATCTGCTATTTACTAACAAGGAAGAACTGTTTGGGGATCTGACAGTCAACGGCAACTTTTTCTGCTGTTGCCATGAAACAGTGGAGTTTGATCTTCTCACAGGAGCAAGGAAGAAGCATAGCAAAGACTCTGGACTCCAGATGAAGAGATTTTAGTTTATTCAGGAAAATTTATAGGTGGGCTTCTAGATGCCTGCTCTGAAGGGCAAGGGAGTTCAAGAGAAGTGTCAGGTCTTTAAGGACAGAATCTTCCAAGTGCAAGAAATATCCATCACAATACTTTGCAAACAATGTATCAGGAGATCAGCAGAGTCTAAGCAGGAAGTTCATGACAGCTTTGAAGTAAAAGGGCAGTACAAAGAAGATGGAAGGAATTCAAATTAGAATCAAAGGAGGAATTTTGAAATATACTCCTCAGACAAGCTCACAACAGTTGGAAATTGTAGGATGATGCTAGGAAAAATAGCTTAGCTGGAGCTCAGATTTGTAAGGAATGTGAAGTGCAAGATGAAGAGCTGAATTTGTAGTAAAAAAGAAACAAGGAAAATGTGGACCTTTTGCTGAATGTGGTGAGTGATTTTGTGACAGTGAGGGCTGAAATGCTTTGTATCTTCTTTGTCTTCATCCTCACCAACAAAGTCTGCCATTCCTCCACATACAAAGGAAGTTTTGAAGGCAGAAGACAAGTACCAGCAGTGGATGATGACTGACACAGGAACTGCTTGAGGCAATTGGGCAGCTACATATCTTTGGGAAATGACAAGCTGACATGACTGCTGAGAGAGTAATAGGTAATGTCTTTGTTAGGCCATTCTCTATCATTTTTGAAAACTCAAGAAGACTGGGGAAGTCCTGCATGAATGGAGAAAGGAAAGTGTTGTACCCACTTTCAAAAAAGGCCAGAAGACAATCTGGGAAACTAGTGGCTCATCAGTTCCGGTTCAGTGCGTGGGAAAATCATGGAGCAAGCTCTTTCAGGAAACTCTTCTGTACACACAAATGAGATGAAGACAGTTCTGACAGCATGAATTTACTAAGGGTGACTCAAAACACTGCCCCAGTGAGGTGGATTGAAAACTGTCTAAAGTGCTGTCTCAGAGGATTGTGATCAGAGCAACAAAGTCCAACTGAAGGCCAGTGACTAATGGTATACAAGGGTCAATAATTTTTAACACCTTTGTAAATAAGCTGGATTACAAGATAGAGGGCATGCTCAGGAACTTTGCAGTGATAAAACACTGGAAGGATTGATCAGTACAGCAAATTCAATACATTGCAATTCAGAAGATCTTTTACAACCTAGAGAAATTGACCAATGGGAATCTCAGGAAATTCAACAAAGGGGAATGCAGGGTCCTACCCCATGGCAGGAATCACCCCATGCAGCAATTTAGGCTGAAGGCAAACGTGGTTGAAAGCAGCTTTGTAAAAAAGAATGTGTGTCCTGGTAGACAGCAAGTTGACTATGAGCCTTGTGTCAAAGAAAGCTGACAGCATCCTGGTCTTCATTAGGAATAGCATTGTTTTCAGGTCAAGGGTGTGACCCTATTATATATCTAGAACTTGCATCTAGTTTTGTTCACCCTGCTCCTTTCAAAGCAAGAAAGATCTTGATAAACTCGGGTAAGTCTTGGGTAGAGCAGCTAGTTCAGTCAAGACTGAAGAACTTGCCCTTTGAATAGTAGCCAAGGAACTGCGACTGGTTTAGCCTGCAGAAGGGCCAATAGCACAGGTCCCCAACAACAGCTCCTGGGTACTTGCAGGGCAAAAAGCCTGAAGAGTACCTGTGCTGGTTTTGGATGGAGTACAGTTTACTTTCTTCACAGTGGCTGGTAGATGGCTGTGTTTTGGATTTATGCTGAACACAGTGATGATAGTAGAGAGGTTTTTTTGTTATTGCTGAGCAGGGCTTGCATAGAGGCAAAGTCTTTTCTGCTTTTTGTCACACTGGCAAGAAGTCAGGAGTTGCATGGAAGTTGGAAGGAGACACAGCCAGGACATGTGACTCAAACCGACCAAAGGGATATTCTGTATCATACAGCAGCACACTCAATATATAAAGCTGGGAAGGAAAGAAGGAAAAAGGAGGGGACATTTGGAATGATGTTTGCCATATGAAGTCACCATTACACATGCTTTCCTGCTTTCCTGAACACCTGCCTGCCCATAAGAAGCAGTGAATTAATTCCTTGTTTTGCTTTGCTTGCTTGCATGATATGCTTTCCTTACTAGGTTGTCTTTAGCTCAATCCATGAGTTTTTTAGCTTTTACCATTCTGATTCTCTCCCCAGTCTCAAGGTTGGGGAAGTCAGCATGTGACTGCATGGTACTTGGTTGCTGGCTGGGGTAAAACCATCACAGTAGTGCAGGAGGAAGGGTGAAAAACAACAGGCATAAACTGAGATGTGAGAGGCTCATTTGTGCTCGAGACAATGAAAAAATATTTTGTCAAGCCATGTGTATACTCCATCCTTGAAGGTTTATCAAGCCCTGACCAGTGTGTTCTTACTGAAAAGCTGACCCTAATTTGACCAGGAGTTTGGATTAGAGACATTTTAAATTCCTCCTAGACTGAATTATTTATATTCCCATGATTCTGTGAAAGCAGAACTTAACAACTGTATGAATTTACAGACTTGTATCAGTCTGGAACTAGAAAGCCTTGAACACATTGTGCAGCTAACTCACAAGAGAATAATGCAAGTAGGAGTGAGAAGGATGTAGGATGAAAGGCTGTAGCACTGTTTTTACTGTTTTGATTTTTTATTCTGTTAAAAGGCTTGGAGAGGGTGTACAGTGACAGCAGAATTGTCTGGGAGGTAAGGGTTAAAAAAATTAGGCTGAACTTCCACTTCAGTCTTGCAGCCATGAAAGCAAATAATTTTTTACAGGAAGTACTCTGTGGCCAGTCTCAGCATCAGAAATTCTCAGTCTCAGAAGTTCTGGAATGTCTTCCTCAGAGCCTAGAGAATAGGGATGGATATTAAACTAGTGATGTAGGGGAAGGAAAAATTATCTCATCAAAGATTGATTTGTTTTCTCTGAAAACATCTGTATTCAACATTAAGCTGCAGAATACTTTGTCCCAACACTACGATTTTTGGTTGTGGGATGCTTTTGCAAGCAGACATTTAAGAGTCTGGGCTCTTCATGGAGTTAATGGGCTGGTTATTAAGAATCAAACTATAGGTTTCATTTATACAATTTGAGGAAACAAAAAGAGTAGCACAGAAACACTAGTGTGCACTTCCAGGAAACAGAAGTGTTCTTTAAAATCATACAACATTCCTAAGCAAATATAAAGATGGATGTCAAATAAATGTTAGAGAACACAGAATTAGGAATTGCTCTACTTAGTATTCAATATCTTCCACAAACTCCTAACTTTAAAAGATCAATTAATATTTTTCTTAAATGCATCAACTTTGAGACCTTACATGTTTTACTTTCCCTTTGTGAATACTGTGCATAATTTGATCCAGGGAAACAGCTGTGTCCATATTATTTTTGACTCCCCCCTCTTCATAAGTTCTGTCCTGGCCTTCATGGTTCTTAAGGGTGTTATTCCTGGTGGAGCTCCAAAATATTGATACTTCTTCCCCAACTGAAAATTCAATGTCATACAAAAATGTCATTATAAATGAGCAATCCAGAGAACAAGACTATTTATACAGTTTTTTATAGATGTATTCAAAATTAAATAGGTTATTTGCTCTGAAACAACTCAGTATGAGACTGTATTCCCTTGATAAGTAATTTACTGTGAATCATCCAGTAACCTACATAATAAGCTTGTCTTCATACACAGCAGCTGATTTTCTTTTTCAGAATAAATGTGTCAGTTTTCATGATTAAGTACAAGAAACACGATATGGTTAAAACTAAACAAGACACTACAGGGTAGTCTTCTGTGGAATTGGTTTAAAAATTGTTCCTCAAAATACTTTCTATTGCAAAATGCATTTACTTCTAAGTTAAATACATATTTGACTATTTCATCTTTTAGCTGTATTTTATTATATTGCCTGATATCGTCTTAAATCTTATTTCTGAAACTCTATTGTTTATTACTTTTCACTGCTCTTACTGAGATGCATGAAATAATATGAAAATACCAAATTTAATTTTAAAATAAGCCAAGAACAGGCTTTAAAATTGTTTGGGTTTATTTAGATAATAAATATTTTTTAAAATTATTATTCTGAATCTACATAAATGAAACTAAGTTTATTTTTTCAGGAAAAAAATCTTAAAGTATGGCATAAAAGCATAATTAGCACTTGAAATTTGCTTTGAAACTATCTTTCCGAAATCTTTTCAAATCTAGTCTAATGGCTGTTAAGTGGGAGTCAAGAATTGCCATGTGATTCATTTACATCTGAGTATTACTCTTAGGCTCCTTTGTAATCAATTGAAAGAGTGCTATTTATTTATCTATTTTAGACATCTAATATAAAATGAAATTAACTGCTTATCGGAAATGTCTCTTTTTCTCTATTGACCATAATGGACATATAGAGTGACTAACTTAGAGGTTTTCACTTGGTCAAATTGAATTATTGATGTTTACTCGCCATATAATCTTGACAGAATTGCTTCATGTTTCCTTCAGCTAAGGTACAATTTCATCACTGCTTCATTATAATGTTCTTATTAAATGCTTTATTATATTTGGATGGAAAAGCAATTAAACTACATCATTCACTTAGTGGAGAAGTTTCCAATATTTTCAGAAATTTGAGGGGAGATAGAAAGCACATTACACATTTAAAAGGTCACCAGGATCCTCAGCCATTAAAATGCAGACATTGACAATAAGAAATGTGAGAGGATTCTGAACATGATCTCACTGTGTCCATAGGTGTTTTAAGTCATTGAAATGAAGGTTTTGGCATTTAACAGTAACTATGGATAAGTTTGCCTTTATGCATAGTGTTTTTCATTCATCTAGAATTGTCAGACCTTTGTCCTGCCAGGCCACCTCAGGAACTGATTATTCACAGTTTCTAAGAAAAACATGTTAATTACTTTTACTGGGAACATGTTTTTAACTGAACTGGTTTTATTTCAGTTTTTGAAAATTGCTATTTCTTGTTTCAATTTAAGATTCAAGATTGTCATTAAATCTTTACTTTTAAAACCATTCAACTTGTGTACTCTTCAATGTTGCATAGTTTTTTATGATCAAATTTTGTAGTACAAGCCAACTATTGTAGGTTTTCTCTGCAATCAGTAGAGAAGTAGAGATCTCTAGAGAAAACCACCTCTTCTCTCTCACCATGTAATTTCAAGAAGAAATTTTCACCTAGAAATACCATCCATCCTTTCAAAAATGATGAAAAATGCATTAAAGGAACTCTCCTTTTCTAAATGAATCTATATTACTTTATATCAGGGAAAGTATTTCATAATATAATTTAATAATCAGACAGCAGATGTAGGCCTCAATTTAGTGGCATTGGATTTCCAGGAGCCTTATTGATTATTTGTCATAAATCAGAAGGTGGTTCTGTACAATGAGTGCTAACAAAAATAATTTTTTTTCATTTAAAATAGAGAAGGGGGGAATTTTATCGGCTTTTACTAAGTCATCTGGTTTCTGTGAATAAGTAGAGAATTTTGTCTACTTTGTATTGTGCAGTTTGTTTTAAAATCATAGAATCATAGAATGATTTGGGTTGGAAAGGACCTTAAAGATCATCTAGTTCCATCTGCCCTGCAATGGACAGGGATGTCCTTCACCAGATCAAGTTGCTCACAGCCCCATCCTACCTGGTTTTGAGCAGTTTATTGATTAGGCAATAAATTATTTTTTATTTTTTCTGGAGAAAACTAAAATTCATCTCTAGGAAAAAAAAATGGAGAATAAAAGATTGGCTGTACATAAATATAGGTGTTTCTTAAAAAAGTTAACAAGCAAAATCCCCACCAACAAAGAGCAACTTTTTCTTAGAAGTTCCATTACCCAATGGGAAAAACATATTTCTCCTTAAGAGAGGAATAAGGGGCGGAAACACTTGTGAAAGTCAGCCCTACAGACCAAGGTTAGTTAAGGAGGGAGAAGAGGTGTACCAGGTGCTGGAGCAGAGATTGCCCTCCAGCCTGTGTATGAGACCCTGCTGAGGCAGGTTCTTCTCTATAGCCTGTGGAGATGTATTTCCTCTAGCACTTAGACATGATCTAAGGAACCATGCATGAAAAACCCAAGCTGGAGGAGGCTCCTGACAAGAACTGCAGCTCATGGAGACAACCCATGGTAAAGCAGAGGAAAGGCATGAAGAGGAAGAAATGGTAGTGAGGAGCTGTTATGAACTTAAAGTAATCTCCATTTCCCATTTCCGGGTGTCCCTTGGAAGGTTAGGGGTACAGGTAGAGAAGTGGGAAATGAAGGAGTGTTGTTCAGTCTGAGGAGTTGGGGGGAAGAAGTTGTTTTAATTTTTTTAGAATTTGTTTCTCACCATCCTAATCCACTTTAATTGTTAATAAATTAAATTAATCTTCTCCTAGTTGAGTCTGTTTCATCTAGGGTGATAACTGGGAACTGACCTTCTCATCTTTTATCTTGAACAATGAGCTTTTCTATCTGCTTTTTTTTCCCTGCATCCATCAGCATTTGTCCGTAATTTTCATTCCAGACTCTGAGATGAAAACAGAATTTCAAAAATAAAAAAATATAATTTAAATATAATAATAATAATAATAATAATAAATATATTATTAACAAAAATAATATAAAACCAGCTCCCAGGGAAAGAACATTTGTTGCAAGACGAATATAAACAATGACTAGAAAAAGAAAATTATATAAATAAGAATATTAAAGGAACTAACTGGGATGTTATTGCCATCACTAAATGTAAAAGTATACACAGTACTATTAAGCTATATACTTAGACTTCTCAAGTGTGTTTAAGTGTAATTTTGAAACCTACATTAAGGAGAAGATCCCAGGAAACCACTTTCTAAGTTTTCTGAGATTTCAGATTCAAACTATTTGTAATACTAAAGGCTTGTTATATAATTTATGCATACAATAGAAGAAAAAGATCTTGTTATTGAGCATTTCTCAGCCTGAGAAAATATATTTCCACTCCTACGTCACCCAGGGAACTCAATAAAGAATTCTCACCTTAGAATATAGCCTGGGAGAAAGAAGAATCTTGTGGTACCCTGAAGTTTTGGTGTCTGTGTTGTAATTAATCCAAAATAATTTTAACTATAAAAAAAAAATTGTGCAGCAAGTTCAAATAGATGGCAGTAGCTAGTGAAGAGCGATAGGCATCTTCAGAGGACAGTATAAAACATTTATCTTGGCTTAGTGTAAATTGCCTGAATGAGATACTTATCTGTCTTGCTTTTCATTATGGGATGACTGACATGCATTCGCTATCTACTTTTAAGATGTATAGAGGCAGCACAGCTGAAATGTAAGCCTGCAGTTCTACAGACATGACACGTTTCTTAACTTACTCTGAGGTTAAGAGCAATAGAGTTGGTAATTACAGAAGTTTCTGCAGTTTGTTGTAATAGCTATATCCCATCCCTTGAGCTGAAAGAATTACTGTTTTTCCTTGCCCATTCAGTCTTTTTCCTCGCCCATTCAGTCTGTCTCCTCGCCCATTCAGTCTTTTAACATTTTTTTCTGGTGTGACTAGAGTACGAGTTCATGGCAGTTTTATGGTAATCATTTCTGGAAGAACTGTTAGTGTTCAGAACATTTTCTTAACTCAAAATATCTTTCCTTTACTTATCATGCAGCTCCAGCTGTCAGCATGCTACAATGAGCACTTCCTATTGTTATACCAAACTCCTTTGTCTGCAAAATACAGCTTTTAAAAACCAAGTAGCTAATACTGCATAGGTGATTATGGGAGCCATTGTGATCATATATGAAGAGAGTAGGAACAGCTGGTCAAATAATGTAGATCATAATATACAAATATCCTCACTAATACACAGCAGGGAGTTAATTGTGCTATGTGAGCCATTATTGTCCATTGTTCCTGATTACACAGATTACAACTAGAGATCCAAAAAAGTCCGTGAATTCTGGGTATTTTTTGAAGTTAGTATGAATAATTATTTGCCTAAAATTCATTCATAGGATAGCAGTCATAATTCACTATTATCTCTTATTCTTTATTATCCTATTGCAGTGTGAACCAATCTGAGAGCAAAAACAATATGTATAAGATGAGCAATCGTACACTAAAAATAACAAATAGTGACTAATAAATGTGAGCAGCTGTGAATGGGCCATAGGCAAATACATACGAACAACAAATACATTCACAGACTTGGCAATAGTTTGCAAGCAATAAATAGATAGAAAAAAAAGGCAAAATTGTAATTAATAGTATTTATAATAAATAATTTAAATAATTTTGACAATTATCATGGCAGTTCCTAATAATTTTTTTCATTGAGATCTGCATATTTTGCTCTTTTTATCTTTCATATATTAGTTCTGTAAGCCTAAGACTCGGTTGAAAGTCCTTCAATTTCCAAAGTGATACAAAAAGTCTCATTGCTCTTGAAACCTTCATTCTCTCTTGAAACATTAATTTATTATAGTTGTGATTATCCACATTTCTAAAGGATTACCTTTTATACAATTTAAATATATGAAGTACAGCAACTCGGTCATTTTCCTTTTCAGTGAAACAGACAAGTGAAGTAGTATCTGTGCAAAGCGTTGTGGGTTTTGGGCATAATTTTTTTTTTCTGGAATTTACTTTCTGCTGTAAAATGATAAAATTAATGGAATAAGGTTAACATATACTCACAGTCCTCATTTACCTTCACTTTCCTGAGAAAAGCTCCTGATTTTACTCAGACATGTCATTTTGTTCTTTGCTAGAAAAATCTCTAATAATAAATTTTTATTTGTTTTACAGATATTCAATTTAAGGAATTAAAAGTAATGTTTGCCCTAAATTCAAGAACACACCTGATATCTTTTGTCTTCTGAGAAACTAAGGTAGATATTCCCTATGCATTAAAAGGTGTATAATATAAAAATGTTGGACTAAAACTGAAACCACTTGCCTATTCCCTAATTAATCATAATACAGAATATATTTTAGGGTAGAAACCAAAAAATTACATCTACAGAAAACTGTGTAAGATTTTAATACTCAAAAGAAAAGAACTGGTGTTTTCATTAAAAATATATTTCTGTAAATACAAATCCACGTTATTGTAAAATCTGATTGAGGCAGATTGATATGTAGAGTCTTTTTCAAAAATCATGTGGAGTCAATTCATGGAGATCAAGGTGGGAATCCTCTCAAGATATTTAATGCATTCTACAGACAGACATCTAGCTCTGACTTGGTCACCACACTCCTTGTTTCAAAGCAACTGGAAAGATAAACAGTAAGCATTCAGTGATTTATCTGGCCGACTTCAGGATGAGAGTAATTATCCTCTAGAGCTACTCTATTTCCTCTATTGACTATAGAAGAAATTAGTTGATTAATTAATTCAAAACTAGATAACTAGAACAAGGACAGCACTGGTTTAGATAAGATTATGGAACAAACTAGTAATCCAAAAATTATAATAAAATTCACCAATCCTCCTGCAAAGTTTCATACCTACTTTTGTTTGAATAGTCTCTGAAAGGGTTCTTGAAAATAAATAGCAGACAGTACTAAACAACTGAATACATCATTTTCCCTAGAGGAAGAATTAAGGAAGGAATTGACTTCAGATATCAAATCCATCATCATTATGACAATTCTGTACTTCTGAGTGGAACATGGTCCAGAAGGCAGGTTAAAGCCTGCATGGAGCTGGTAAGCCCTTACTTATTTTATCATGGCATTCTATAGAATAGTCTATATGGACAAGTACACGTTTTTCATGGCAAGTCGTCCAGTTCTGATTTCCTAGATACCCAGTTTAGGGAATCTTTGGCAATCACATTCTCTACAGTTAAATTTAGGTTTAATGTAAACAAAAAGAGAATAATTACTTTAGGTCATCTCAGAAAGAGTAATGGAAAAGAGAAATTGATAAAAAGCTAAGAAGACGTGAAAAGTAACATGGCTGATAACCTTACTTTAATCATTTTTTCATATGCATGTGTAGATTTGCTTATTTCTGCTTTCCTTTTTTCCCTCTATACTCCTTACCTTATATATTAGAAAATAAAAGGTAGTGTCATTTCGAAACAGAAGACTGGGTTGTTCTGTTCCTTGCCCTTCCTCATTCACTGCATAGAATAAATGGTTCTCACTTAATGCATGGCCACTCAATATTTTTGTTTGAGTCTCATTGCTCATGGCCTCAAGCCAAATTATTGCACACTATTTAAGTCCTGCTTTGAGGGCAGAGTTATTGATTTTGTTACGGACTTTCTTATAGCGATTCCCACTAATGTATGTCAGCACTTCACAAACAATTTATCTTCACAACTATCCAGTCAGGAGTTTGGAAGAGAAGGGAAGGTGGTGGTAACAGATCATGTTCTCACCTTGGTACAGAACCGAAGCGTATTGTGTCTATCATTATTTTGCAGTAACCAATGTGAAGTACTCAAAGACATATTTTCAAAAAACAACAAAAAAAAATTCCACTATATAATATTTCATATGTTCAAGCACAGTATCACCTGAGCTTAGAGGTTTTATTTTTAAAAGCAATGCCATTTTTCAATTCAATCAAAATGTCAGGTTCAACAAAGAATTTGGATGCTAAAGAGTGTGTTGTTATGGTAGTGGCGAAATATAATTCCACATTAAAAGAAGCCTAAGGGAGAACTAAAGACATGAGAGAGTTGAGTCAAAAACAATAAAGAAGTGAGCAAAAAAATCCCTACCTATGCAAAACGGAGAAGAAGCATTCACTAAAGCAATTTTGAAGTTTACTTCGGCGATGCAAAAGGAGGTGCAAACCTATTCTTGGTGTTCTATGGTGCCTTTCCTAAACTGGAATTGTATTTCCCTTGAAGCCTGTGTCTCATGCTCTCTACATTACATTATTTTCATTAGATATTATTCATGTTTAAGCAATATGCGGACTACTTAAAAAAACAAACAAGCAAAAACAAAACCAGAAATTAAAATTAATTTGACATGTTTTATTTAAAGGTAATTTGATTTCCAGCAAAACATAAATTTTCATAGATAACATTGAATTTTGCATGAAAAAGTCCTCCACATTAAATATACTTACAGAATGTTCTTTAAAACAGGAAGTGTTGCACAGTACTCAAATGACAGAAGACGTCATGTCACAAGTAAGTAGTGATTTTAGCTGAGAACTATTTTTTCTTCCATGGGGAAATGTAGATCAAGCTCAGGTTTACTTTTGAGTACTGAGGTAAGTTATGGAGTGTAGTATAGACTTGCCACTGGTGGGACCTAAGATAACAAGTTTCCTTTTTTTAGCATGATGCACCTATGACTGCCTTCAATGTGCACATTGGTATTGCACTTGAATCCACACCAGATTAATTTTTCATTGATCAGTACTCATCCATCAATTTAGCTGTGCACTTAGTATGCGCTAATCACCTCACTGGACTATGTCTATGACTTTGCAGTTCAGATTTGTGGCTGTAAGTCTGGAGTATGTGTCCACTCTGACAAAAATTGAAAGTTAACACCATCATCTACGTCCAGTTTTAAAACACTGGCTCAATTTTACATCCAAAAACATGAGAAAAATAACAAAAATTTCTTCACTCATAATCATGACCTGATAATTAAGAATTTTGGTCTAATTTTCACACGGTTTGGATGGAAGCTTCACCCAAGTGAAGTGTTTTAGAGAAAGAAAACATGAATAAGGTAATGGAACAAGTCTGAGTACCATATCTAAAATAATTACAGTTAGCTTCTTTTTCTGAAAATGGGGCACCTTCAAGGTTTGGTGGGACTTTTTCACTTTGTTTTGTTGCAATAAACCAAAAAGAACAGTAAGGATAATGATAGTAATAATAATAATAATAACAATAATAACCATCCAAAACTAATCTAAGCAAAAAAATGACCTTGTGTGATCAACAGGTTCTACTAAATGGTGCTATGTATTGTTTCTTTCTGCTTCTTTTGGTGGTCATCCTTTTAAGCTTTGCTGTGTTCCTTGTTACCTTTTGTTCTGCCTCTTGTTGTTCCTGGTGATTGCCCCAAGCTTCTCTGTCCTTTAATGCCAAGAGTTGCTCACACTGCTCTCTCTTATGTCTAATCACAGGAGTACTGCTAAGGTCACCTACCACCTACAAGAAAGGTTATTTCTGGTATAGACAATCGACTCCAGTCTACTGTGAATGGGGGATTCTCAAACAGCTTCTCCTATCTCCTACATGGTAAAAAAAAATATTCAAGAGCTGCTTCTGTCTCTTCTTTACACAAAGTTATACTCTCCTTTCTTGGAGCTCTTTCCCCTTTGGATTTCCTTGGAGAGGTGGAATGTCAGAGTTTTATTTTCATTTTATTGATTACATACCAAGTGTATGGATGCTTAATGGATCTTATGCAGCAGGGTCCTTCATTTAAAATGTTGCTGAGAGAAAAATTGCTCACAATATTGTGCCTTGCATAAGATGGTTATTCTCCTGAGCTCTTCACATGTAAGTCTCTTAAGTGTGTGTGAGCACGTAAAATAAGAGAACATGTATGTTTTATAATATTTTGGTCTTTTTAGTATGGCAAAATCCCAACCATTATTAAGTTTTGTATCTGTGAACAAATCTGGCATCACAGCACTAGGATAAGATATGAAGCTGTTCAAATATGACAGTAATATTTTTTATTAAATTATGTTGTTCTTTTAATTGCAAGTATATTTTTTGAGCCTTTCTATCTGTTTTCAGCAAAATATAACCAGACTCACAGTGCCACACCACTCCAATATGAAACTTTGTATTTCTTAATTTCTGAGTAGAATAGCAAATACTACCTTTTTTTTTCTTCTTTACTTTTTATTTACTTTTATTTCTACTGAGAAAAAAAAGAACCATTGTATAACTGTGGAACAAGCAAATCCCACATAAGTATGCAAGGAGAGATTTGTATTAAAAAATAATAAAGGATTTGTAAGAAGCTACTTTACCTTAGATAAACTGAAGATACACAATTTTTAAACAACATGTCAAATAGTCATTTTACAATGAAAATATAAAACATATGAATTTTCCATATTTTCTTCAAACCTAAAAATACTCCTGGCCTTTGCAATTAAATTATATCTGGCTATTACCAAGATAAAGCAATTTTCAACGGTGAAGTCTTAACAACACTAAAATAAAGCTTCATCAGGAAACATGGAGGCATCCTTAATCACAGAGACCACCAATCTCCATAATAATGATACTTCAGTGTAGGAACAATTTGTTGTTTCATACTTACTACAAAATCTATGTTGCTGCAATCTTTTGCTCTCAAGGAAGTGCAAAGTCATTGCATTATTAGCATCATTTATTAGCAACGCTTCAAATGCAAACATGCTATAAGACATCTCTACTTGAACAAGATTTCCTTAATTTTTATATTTGTCAGAATAATGTGCTGAAGATAACTCAGTATTTACAAATAAGAATATGTTCTCAAATCAGTGTAATTCACTCTGAGCAGCATGAGTAAAAACATTCACTTTTTGTGTGTGTGTGTGTTGTTAGGAGATGTGCATTTGCAGACTGTGTGATGTGATATTATAACAATATTCATGTTGCAATAGCTCAGTAAGGATGAATACTCAATTCTGGTGTTTTTCTATTTTCCCTTCAGTTCTGTTTATTTCTTCAACATGATATTTTCATTTTACCACACTTTTATATAGTAGTTATCATTCTCTTCTCTATTACTACTATTAAAAAGATTTTATCTGTTCTTCCACTAAGAGCAACAGTATCCCTTTTTCCATGTATACTTTAGCATATACAGATTTTTTTTTTAAAATCCAGATAGAAAGAAAATTCTTAATCTAGAGGAACTCTCATTTTATGCCTTGACAAGGTGGTGATTTATCTTTCTTTCAGTCAGTAAGGTGATGAACACACTACAGAAGCTTATTTTCAGACATTTGGTCCCCAAAGGGGTTGGAATGCCATCTCACCCACTGAAAAAATTCTGTTCAAGTTTACCACGGAGCAAATTGCTTTTTGAAAGCCCTCTATAGTTTCATTATTCTCACTTCAATATTTCTATCTCAGGGCACTCCCTCCTCTTCTCTCTGTACTGGGGTTACATTTAGTCTCCTGTCAGCAGCTGTCCCAGGAGTGGCCCAAGGTGTGGAGTGCCATTGAGCCCCTGATACTTCTGGTGTGAAACTTAGTCAGGGGAATCCCAACAGGAGCAGACAGACAGGGCCAGAAACAGGGATGGAGATGGGGTCAGACTGCAGCCAAAGCTATGGCTCATGCTTGAAGTCTATTCAGGTGTCAGGTGTAGTCCATTCAGTAGGTTTACAGTAGATATTAGGGAGAACTTTTTTACTGTGAGGGTGGTGCAGCACCACAACAGGTTTCCCAGAAAAGCTGTGGATACCCAGTCCCTGGAAGTGGTCAAGAGCAGGCTGGATAGGGCTTTGAGTGACTTGACCTGGTGAAAGGTGTTCCTGCCAACGGCAGGCAGTTAGGAACTAGGTGATCTTAAATTCCTTTCCAAACAAAACAATTCTATGATTCTATGATTACCTCTTGTCCTATTGCAATGGGGCCTGCTGCAAATCTGTCCCCATTTTTCTTATAAGACCACTTTAATATTGAAAGGTCACAATGAGGTCTCCCTGGAGCCTTCAGTTTTCAGAAACAACCCCAGCTCTCTCAGACCTTCTTCATAGGAGGGTGTTCCAATACTCTGATGATTTTTTTGGCCCTCCTCTAGAACTCTGCCAACAGGTCCATGTGTTTCCTGGGCTGAGCTGCAGCTCAGAGCTGGACATGGTACTTCAGGTAGGGTCTCACCAGAAGGGAACAATGGGGCTGAATCACCTCTCTTGACTTGCTGGCCATGTGTCTTTTGATGCAGCCCAGGATACAATTGGCCTTCTGGGCTCTAAGCACATATTGCCTGCTCATGTCCAGTTCTTCATTCACCTGAACCCCCATGTTCTTCTTGGCAGGCGTGCACCATTCCTTCATTATCCTTCCCACACTGACACTAGGGATTGCCCTGGTCCAGGTGAAGTACCTTGCACTCGGTCTTGTTAAACCTCATGAGGTTCACATGAACCCAATTCTTGAGCTTGTCCAGCTTGGATAGTAATATTAATAATAACAACATCAATGTTTTTTATATGTTATAGCTCTAATATAATTGTGACTGTTTGAGCCCTCATAGCTTCTGTCCAGTTTGGCAAACATCAGCCAAATAATTCAAATCCTTATGAGAAAAACACAAAGATTCGTCTACACGATTTTAATGCAGATATTTACACAACAGTAGTGACTCTAAGGTGCTGTGTAGCTGCTTTAGTCAATGAGGTCAAATACATTGAGCAAAACTTGTAGAGTATACCCTCTATACAGCTATCTTCAGTATGTTCAATAATTCACAGTGAAATCCGCTGCAGGTTTTCCCACAGACTTATTACAGCAACATTTTGCCCAGTGTGCACATTCCAGTGATCTATCACCTGAATAAATTTCTAAAGTAATTATTTCCATTTTTCCACTTTGTTCTTTAAAGTATTATCCAGCTTTAGAATGCCTGTTTTCTCTGAAGCAATTTGGCAATGTAAAAATAGCTTTTGCAAAGACAAAAACCTGGCTACTTCTGTTAAATAAAGATTCTTCTGTGTATTCATCTGTGTCTAAGTAGCTAACAGGCAATATCTTATAGTCTAATTCAAATGCATGTTTGTATTGAGGGAAAAACTGAGAAAAGAAAGATTTTATGTCAGAAATGTAGACGTCTTACTTAAGCAGGTTTGTCCTGTGCAATTATTTAAGAACTATTTGAAATATGTTGAAGAAACACTACTTTCCTTTGTATTTATAAAATATATGTCATTAGTAGATGAACTTGCAGATTTTCTGCCTGGCTCCAGTTACTTCATTCTGATAACATAATTAATGATACATATGTCAGCAGATATGGCAAATTAGCATAGTATACAGCAATAATAAATCTGAATTATCTTAACAAGGCAGCTTCTTTTTTCCTGTTATTTCTTATATTGCCTGATTCCATTCCAACCAGTTTGATACACTTTATTCAGTTTTAAACAGTTCTTGTACTTTTATACAATTTTTATAGACTTTTATACCAGTTTCATACATTTTGTTCAATTTTTAACCAAATATGTAAATTGATAAATGCAGTATTTCTCATGTAATACACAGGAAGAGTTACTATTTTGACAAGTGCATACATTTCATGAATAAACATTACCTTGAATACTAGTGAGGTATTACATGCTGCTAGCCATCTGGAATGACATGCTATCTAACAAATAAGAACCCATCTACACCAGTTAGGCTTCTAGACACTACAGTCAACCAACAGAAGTAGACATTCACCTTTCTTGCAGAAATGCCTGTCTCACAATGAAAAGGAAGTGTGTCATGAAGAGCATTTTTCTAAAGATTCATACATATTATTTTATTATATACAAATGAAAACGCTGTCTAAAAACTCTTACCAGTTCGTTCCACAATCAAAATATTGTGACTTGAACTCAAAGACAGTTATCAATCACATTTCACACCTGGCAGTGTAGTGGGATCCAGCACTTTGTTGTATTAACCACTTTGTTGTCTGATCACTTAGAAAAAAAAAGATACTACAATAAAAAATATTAAAATATTTTTTCCCTTAAGCTACAAAATCATTTACCAAAATGTAAAATGAAGAGTTAAATGAGTGAAATCTGAGCTATTTGAAAAGTCGAGTAAGAATCAAAATCCTACCAGCTCCACCAGTAAGAGAGCTACCAATAAAATGGAGGGTTACACTTCATCAAATAGATTTACTTGGCTATACAGAAAGGGTGTTGACTTCTAGACCATCTTTCAAATGGTCATACAAACCAGCCCCAAACAGAATAAGTTATAGGAACATAAGTGTAGTGAAAAAAGCTGGATTAAATGAAGTGAGGTCTGTTTATGAATTAAAAGTTTATACTCTCTTTAACAAGTAGAAGTTAAAACAATCATTCTTCAACATACTCACTACAATACCCCTAGGCAAAAAGAAGCTTACAAATAACAGCTTCAGGAAAAATAACCTTATTATCAAGGGTGACTTCATTTTGCATACTTAAATTTTTCTCAACTATTGGATTAATTTGTAATTAAAATGTGTATTATGGAGGGTGTCTTTCTTTTCCCTGTTGAAAGATTCAAGGCTTGTACTAATTACATGCAGAGAGGGAATGTGTGTTTGTTTTTCTTGGGTATAATTTTAGAATTAACTATTGATTGCAAAATATCTTATTCCAATAGCAAGTCATCACAGCATCAGCACATCAAGACAAAATTCTCCTTTCTAATTGCTTGGTTTGTAAAATATGCTGTGCACAACAAGGAGACTAACAAAAACAGATGTACTCTGTCAGCCAAAGGGGAAATATCTGCATAACAAGTCAGCCCAGGAGAGGCTTACTTTAGCATAGAAATGCAATCACTAATGTACATTATCATTCTTCATCACTCTGTTCTCTGTTTAGTGTTTTTGCTTTCATCTTCCAAAATCCTGTGTGCTATCAGCATTGGTATGTAGCATTTATAGAGCACATGACACTTCAAATATTTTATGGATCACCCAAATTAGAGACGAGGGGGTTGATATATGCTTTTTGAAGCAGATCCTTACACCAGGGGTTTGTCTGCCATAATGTGGAGGCATGTCTGGAGCAGCATAAGCAGATGTAGAAGTCAGCTTTCATCTCTCCAGATGAATTACAAGCAAGGACAGGGTAGCAATTCAATAAAGTGCCACAGAGGAACTTACAACCTGCCCTTGATGGCAAGGGTAACCCAGGCTCTTGTTAATAGATTCCTTGGGGTAGATTGGTGTGAAATCATACTGAATGATCAGTTTTTATATATATATATGTGGTATAGTAGCCATTTTGGTTAATATCTATAGAAATGCAGCGATACAAAAGCATAAATAGGACACTTCCAAAAATGTATAAAGAAAAGAGAGAAAGAAAGAAAGAAAGAAAGAAAGAAAGAAAGAAAGAGAAAGAAAAGAAAATTTAAAGGAAAGAAACAAGTAATTGCAGAGTACTTGCAGAACATTTCAGTCAGGACAATGAAGTTCTAATGGTTCCTTTGCTCTCCTTCTCCCATTTCTTTTCCCTCTCCACTCTCTTCTTCTCATCCCCCTTCTGCATATCACCACTTCTCCTTTTCCCCTTCTCTCTATCCCTTGAATTATAAAAGTAACAATACATCCAGACAAGTACAAAACTGAGGCCAAGGTCTCCTAGATAAGATACTTTTTGAACATTTAATTTTCATGTTTCCCAAGTCTGAAGATGACAGTTGAAGCAAAATTTAATACTTGAAATTTGTTTAGATTATTCATATGTTTTTACATTATTCATATATTTTAGCATAGATGAGAAAGAAAGGGAGAGGACAGTGAGACAGAAGAGGGGTAGAGAAAATGAAAAGAAAGCAGCATTATTGAAGTAATGCATGTTTGCATTTCCATAAATGTTTGATGTGGCACAATTTTCCTCAGAAAGGAAGAATTCCTTCTTATGAGGAGCAGCTAAGGGGGCTGAGGTTATTTAGTGTGGAGAAAGAAAGGCTTGGGGGGATTTTATTGCTCTTTATACCTTAAAGAGGCGGTAGAAAAGTGGAGGTTGGTCTCCTCTCCCAAGTAACAAGTGATAGGACAAAAAAAAAAAAACAGCTTCAAGTTGTGCCAGGAGAAGTTTAAATTGGATATCAGGGAAAATTTCTTCACTGAAAGAGTCATCATGCTGAGAAACAAGCTGTCCAGGGAAGTTGTTAAGCCACCATCCCTGGAGGCATTTAAAAAATGTGGTGCTTAGAGATGTGGTTTAGTAGTGGGCCTGCAATGTTAGATTAATGGATGGACTCAACAATATTAAGTGGCATTTCCAACTGACATGAATCCACAAGTTCTGAAACAATATGAAATTTTCATTAAAGTTGTTAAAATGATTGCAGCCTGTTAGGGATCCACTTGTATAAAAAAGGCCAAGAAAAATCTTTGGCAGTAGGCTGGCCAAGTTGCTGAGATGGGCTCTAGAATGAAGGACTCAGAGGATGGGGTCCAAACAGGAATTTTTAAAAGCATGTGAGGATTGTAATGGATTTTTTATTTTTTCTAGAGCAATAAATAGAAAAAATTACCTTAGTTAGCCATCTCTGTTGGAGAATATTCCTCCATCATAGGATCTGATGATATTAACTTCATTTAAGTTCTAATTGACTGCATTTCTATCTACTGTGTTGAATATAAAAGCTTTGCTGCGTGTTGGTTCATTTCTTCACAAGCAACAGCTAAAATTCATACTCTAACATAAAAACAGTAGTTGCTAAACATATGCTGATGACCATCTTGTTATAGGCTATAGTCAGCTACTTTCCTGTATGCAGCTGTTTCTTCTTCCAAAACTTTTTGGAAGAGATGTTAGAAGGGTCTTGAAGCAGATAATGCACAGTTCTTCCTCACTTTCTATTGACTCTTAATTGTTAACCTTGCATAACAATTGTTAACGTAAGGTGGGAGACGAAACATATTTATTTGATACCTCTCTTTAAATTTATGACCACATTTTCATGACTGTTTTTTTCTGTTGCTCTTTTCAGGAGACCTATTTATTCCTTCTAACATGCTTCACATGCCTTCATCTCATGATGCCCTACCATGTCAGTATTTCCTGATAATTTCCATGCATCTTTCTCACTTCTATCTCACTGTTAACAAATGTTTTGGTCTAAACTAGTTTCAGGAATCTACAATAATTTTGTATCTTTTGTGTATTTCATCCCCCAAAACTTCATTTAGACCATGCAAATGAATCCCTTATTTGTGTAACAGAAGTCAGAATTTTAGGTGTCCTGCAATTTCTCTTTAATGAAAAGGAAAAATGCATGTCTAGCCTACATGAAAGGAGAACCACTCTCTGTTGTTCTGATGTCTCTGCAGTGTGGGAAATGTGGCAATATTTTTATCTCAAAGAACAGAGATTAATGTTTTGATTTGCATGGGAAGATCAAGGTGTTTTGTACATTTTATCCATATATTTGATTTAGTAAATTAACAGAATTGAAATCAGGCTATTAAAGATCTTATTTCACTTTATGCAAATCACCTTTGAAATCTGAAAGAAATGAAGAGAGAATACACTACTGATAAACATGTAATTAAAATTATTATTTGATGTAATACTAGGGAATTATTTCAATGGAAGAATTGATCATGTGAATGTAGTTAATCTTTTCTGTTTTATGTAGAAAAAACACTCAATGCCAGTGTATCTGTCTTTGTACTATTCTACTGCGATTTTTCCTCATAGAAGCCCTGATCCAATGACAAGTTTAATAGAAGTGTTCCCGTGACTTCAAAGCGCTGGCTCAAAGGGAGGGCAAAAAGCCAGCTGAAAATTCTGTGAATAAAAGTGCATTATCTTCTCAACATGAATGTGTCACAGAGAGAGATCATGAATAACTTATGATTCACTGGAAGAAAGAAGAGCAGACTTTGAACTCCAGTAATTGCATTTTGTAAAAGTTTGCACTTAGGAGCTATTAAACTTGCAATTGCTTTTACCTTTCAGGTGTTATTAGATGTGTGAGGATTCACCATTCTTCAAATAACAGGAAAAAAAGCATCAGGCTAACACTAAAGGCATGTACTTTCCTATAACACATTATAGTGGTATATATATATAGAAAAGCAGTAATGTGGAATAAGTTGTTGCAAAGGAATGGGGTGAAGAAAAATATATGCAAAAGTTACATATATTTTTCAGAATGACTTCAAAAGAACAGAGGGCTAGAAAAACATTTTTCCTGTTATACAATTCTTTTCAGTTTTCTAATAAGTTGAAATAAAATGAAAACAACCTTCTGCCTTTGAAGAGAAATATATCAGGAAATTAAAGGATAGAAAATCATGTGCAGGTATCAGATGTATCTGCTTTGAATGCTAGACCCTTCTATTAGAAGATCAAGGTTGATATTTAGATTTGCTCCATATTTTTATCTCAACACTATTAAAATAAATTACAAAGTTCTTTTCTCAGTTCTATAAATATGTTTAGCAAAATACCATCATAACAATATCCACATAAATTTGACTGTTGTAGACTGTGAGACTGATAAAATGAGATAAATACTTCTATAAAATGGAAATATTTTTTCCTATAAAAGTACATATTTGAATGTTTCTTTTAAAAACATTGTAATGTCCTTTGGGGAAAAAAAGTACCATCCTTCACACAAGTCAAGTTCTTTTTCTTTCTGTATGAGCTTCTTACCCATATTTATAAAAAAAAAACAACCCTGCAACCAAGGAAACTTTTCTCTGGAGGCAGAGAGGGTGAGAGAAGAGAAGGGAGAGAGAAAAAAGGAAAATAAGTGGGATGGTAGGGGAAAGGGAAATAAATATACTAAATTGTCAATCTTTCCTCAGGCACATGAGACAAGTATGTCTTTACTTCAGAGATGTTCTTACTGAAAATCTCTAACACCAAACCATCTTCATCATAGATGTGTCTGTTTAGTTACCTCCTAAGTCTAGATCCCCATCAGGACTGTAAAGAAATAACTGTCAGCCTGGAAATAGTCTGTTTGGATCTCAGCATAAAAATAACCATATTATGCTTTCTGTGTGTGCAAACCCTTGATACCTGCTTTTTTTCTGCTATGTGTGATAGACATTTTATGCACAATGTAAATCCGAATATCATACACAGCTTTATGCTCTCTGTAAAGTGTCCACTGGTATCACTACTAAGAGCTCTATATATGAAATTAATGAAGAATATGAGCTGACCTGAAAATTAAATAGCAATAGTTAAACTCACTGAAAACCTCTTGATACATAGTTATTGTAAACCCTCTCTTGAGGTAGTTATTGGAATCCATAGAAAATGTTTTCATTTAATGTCAGTGCACATATATTTATCATCTTTTTTCCCCCACCTTATTTCAAGCTCACTTAATAAACTCTCCTGTCCTTGTTGGTGCCAAATTTTAAAAAATTGAAATTTTATTGAAATTAAGGGATAAAAAAACAAATCAACAACATATTTTATTAGCATATTCACAGTTGGACTGAAAACATCCACTACTGTGACAGTTAATTTGAAGCTTTAGGTAAATACAGCTTTGGTGTAACAAAGCTTGCTGGTGTCTGACTTTCAAACAAAACCCAAATATGAAAGATGCCTTACCTAAGTACCTCAGTCTCACAACAATTCTTATGTTAAGCAGGACACAGCCTAGAGCAAGCTACTAGAAACTCTGCAAGAAAACACAGAACTATATACAAAGACTGTCTTACCTGCTCAGACAAGAAACCAGCCTCATTCAGTATCCTCCTGTCTCCAACTGCTGTAAAAATTGATGTCAAGGGAAAACAATAATGTTCAATAACAAGACCTGAGTTCTATTTTTCTTTGGTGTATTTTGGAGCCCTCAGTGTATTTCTCTTCTATTGTTTGTCCCATTTTCACCCTGATGAAACCTCAGCAGAAACAACATTGCAAACTGCTCCATAGATAACCTTTAATTGTTATTTCATAGAATCATTTCATTTTTCTGGCTTCAACCTGCTTACTACTTCTTTCAGGTACTGTTCAACGATTCTTCTTATATTTGAAAAGACAGCACCCACCCCCCAAAAAATTATTATTATTATAATGATTTTTATATCTCACAATTATTTTTCCCATATTTTGCCTCCTTACTAGACCGACTTATTTATTCACTCCTTGTGTGGAACCACCTGATTAATTTTTCTCCATCTTTTAAAGTTCTAGTAGATCTTTTTTGAGCCATAAGTACTATATCAGCACTTTTTATTTGATATCAAGTTTAATTTAGATGATAAAGAAATGATGACTGTATTCATGGACTCATGGTGTTTTTCAGTTCTAAGATCTACAGGGACATTACCATCAGCTTCTGAATACATTAACCTTAGCCAAAGTAAATGAAGGGTTAAAGGGATCCATGAAAAAGTGTGCCACTAGATTCATCTGTTGGAGTGTTTTGATCTGCTTAGGGTAAAATTTGCAAGGTCTTATACCTGTTCCTTCCAAATGAGTACTGGACATAGCCCTGTAGCCTAGGAAATATGGTGCTGCTATTGCTTGTAAGATACTGTAGGCTGAGATAACCACAGAGGTCTCAAGATTTACAAGATTTATCTGAGCTTGACCTGCCTGGAGCTTTATTAGGCTTCTTTAACTGTAACAGCAGTTATCTAACAATCAGGTGACTAATAGTTACTTTGAGTGACTAAAGAACCACTAATAGGGATGAAAACCTATTCGGTTTAGCTTTTGTTTAGCTTTGTACCAGAGAATTTTTATGAAAATATTACACCAGTAATATAAGTATCCATCATTTCTGGAAGCTTTAAAGGGTTGGTTTAATTTTCCTCGGTTACCTAAGTTGCCACTTAGGCTGAACTAGATGTATTTTTAGATGATTCTTTTGTATTTAGTATTAATAAACAGCTTTATGATTTATGATATATACTCTTTCTAGGAATAAGCCACCTTACTGTCCTGTACCTTTGCAGTGTTATCCAAAATATGTTAATTTGCAGCAGAAGATCTATAAATAAAACCGAAAAAATAGAAGACAGAGACTTGAAGAAATATAATCAGCTTCCAGCTGCTTTAGAACTAAACTATCCAAAATTCAATATATATAATCACTTCTAATATCCTCTTTTTTATTAAATTGCATTCAAAGATAGATAATTGGGGCTCTTCTCAGCATGACTCAAATGAAACATTCCTAGAAAACAAGGTAGGCTTCCACTGTTTTGGTGGTTTATTACTCAATAAAGCATGACGATACTTGTTTAAGTGGAAGTCAATAGATTGGAGTGATTGATCCTATTCCTGAGCAAGATAAATCTGTTGATGAAAAGCAGTGGATTTAACTTCTTCACAGACTCTGCTTGTGGACAAATACCTTTGCTTTACAAAAAACTCAGAGTTGAAAAAACTCAGTAGTTTGTTTCTTTCCTAGCTGATGGTGTGGTATATAAATTAACATCTAATTAACTTGCAAATTATTTTCACCTAACTAAGAAACTTTATTTGGATTAAGTACTAAAGGTCTATCAAAAGTAAACTGAGATAACTGTGCAATCCACAGCCAGCCATCCCTTTCAGGAGTATATTAAGGTCCACTTAACTGTTTCTGTTAAAATCTGTGAAAGAATCCTGTGAGAAATATTTAATAAAAGCAGATGAATTTCATCCTGATGAACTGCTGAGAAATAATGTTAGAATTAATATGTGAAAAAGCAAGATATTTGACCATCTAATACTTTTCTTTCTGATGCTTTTAAATAATCCTAGAGACAAAAAAGGTTCTTGCGCTTTTGTTTTGATCATCAAATTCTGGTGTAAAAACAATAACTTTAGTTAGATGGCTTTTGTGAAACCATAAAAAGCCCTTAAATATTCAGTCCCAAATCCATTTAATTGTATGAATGGAGCTGATACATTCACTCATATAAAAAAATGATAAAAATTCAAAAACACTTGGGTAATTATGTATCTTGCTATTACATAACATTATTGGCATATCATGTGCTTCAGTAATGAATAATTACAACATGTCATCATACATTAAGTAATCAAAATCAGGATGGAAACAGTTTAATTTAAATATGATTGGATGCCAATGGTGTAGCACATTTTCCTATCCATTTGAGACTTAACATCAAATAGCTAATGACCTCTGACCTTTATCCTGTGGAGCTTGGCAATGGAGACAAAGTGGTAAGTTTTACTTTAAAAAGGAAGCTGTGCTTCATAGAATTTCAGACAACTAATTTCATTAGTTACCATACCCAATTCTTTTTCACTTTCTGTTCACCTGTTCTCCATGGAAGAGATAATTTACTGAGGCAGAAGTCAAGAGAAAAAAAGAGTAAATTAAGCAAAAAAGGAATTAATTGGTATGTAGATAATGAACCAAGGCCCAATAAAGCATTTTTTAGATAAGGGCAATAAGACAAACTGTGGCTGTAAGAAGAAACTCATAATGAAAATAATGAACAGAAATCTTATTCATTTAGAAAGTTAGAATTTTAACCTTACAAAAAAAGAAGCCTATTTAATTCAGCTCTGTTAAATCTTAATTCAAATTCACTTTGAATGTCTTTCTGCTTTATCATCATGCAATTTGGCATGTATGTCTCAATAATTCTCCTGAAGCTATTTTGAGTTTCATATAGATCAAAAATAAAAGGTTAAAGTTTAAAGTTTTCTTTGACATATTCTCTTTCTTGAGTTTTACTTATTGCTCACTGTGCTTGTCATCAACCATAGAGTTTTCTTTCCAGCTATCTTGATGCTAAATAAAGAAGCATAGGCATTTTTAGGTGTGATTCAGCCAACCAGTTTTAGATACCTGTATTAAGAAGAAATGAACCGTTGCTTACAGGTCTTTTTCTTATCATTACAATTACTAATTCCTTTGTACTTAAAAATAGGCAAATATAACTAAAATTCAGACTATATTCTGAATGAAGCATAAATTTAATTCATTCTTATTGAGTTCTTTGTTTAGTTATTTTTAAAATAATTGTATTTTATCTTAAAACCATCTTTAAATGTCAAGAAAATACTGCTCAAAAAGAAAAAAAAAAGATTAAGTTATATGAATGGAAGGAGAAGTAGAGAGAGAGTGGTGTATGCAGACTGTGCTGAGATAGAAAAACCTTTTCAAATCAGTCTACCTAAGAGGTTATTCAAAGGATCTTTGCCTTTCAGAAATAGTAAAATTAATCCAGAAAGGACTTTATTAACTGAGTTTATATGTCCACCTCTTTATGCTCTTAATTTCTAAAGTCCTTGTTCAGTTGTTGGCCAAGCAAAGAACCTTCATTATCTACTTCTCTTGTCAAAGAATTTTATTCCCAGTTGTGAGAGACTGTGCTGCTAATGATTAATGACTCAAAATATTTGCCCATTTGTGAGGTGCCAAGTTTGCACACACAGACACACACACAGAGACACACACACACACACACACACACAAGGAGGTGAGAGGTGAGTTTTGGGGTATGTAATGGCTAGTTTGTATAAGACAGAGGGCGTGAACTGTCACTGCCTGGAGACTATAAGACCAGATGGTGCTTCTTATCATGCTGATTGTCCTCCCTTACAAAACTGTTCAGTTATAAACCACACCCCCACCATCTCCCTCTCTGAGAAGGTCTGATGTGGCATTCCTGGCTCAACTGTGCTGACAGAAGGGGCAGCTGTCATGTCTTAGAGGGTGTCATAAACCATCAAAGTCTCCCAAAGTGCCCCCAGACTCATTTTTAAGGCCTTCCACAGGAGGACTGAAAGCTCCACCCCCATCCTGGGGAGGTACTTGAGCATTCCCCCCGGGTCTCAGTGTATTTTATTCATTGGAGTTTGTGTTTTGTGGGCTGCTACTCCCACCTCCAATGGACTATGGCTTTGACCAAGGAGCATCTAAGCTGCAACAATCAAGTCTCATCTCTGTGGGTGATTATGTATCTTTCTACTCTTAACCTTTCTCTTTCTTTCTTTTCCTTACATGTTTCTTGAGTATTATTTTTACAGTTTCACGTTGCTGTATTACTATAGATAATAATGACCCAAATGGCTATATATATGCTTTCCATTGCAACTGAATTGTTCTAAAATAAAGCATATATATATCTACTGACACTGATCATTCACTCTAATCAATGGATCTATGAATAAGAACTTGGGCTATCCTTGTCTTTTGGGGTGAGTCATAATACCAAGTCACACGGCTTACCAATTTCACTGTGGCCTTTTGGCTGATTCTGTGGTTTTAGACTTCTTTATTAATGATGGAAAGAATTAATACTTCCAGAATTTAAATACTTCATCCTAAAGTTAGCAAGTAAACAGTAAAAGGAAGTATTTTCCCTGAACATTTATTTTTGTCTTTTAAATTGGCTTTATAAGGGATGTAGCATGAATAGTTCCAACATAAATATTAAAATAGTTGATACTTAAAGTTAGATTAGACAAACTTCAGCTGGATGTTTTAATATCTGCTTTAAGAGATGACCATAGGCATCCAAGTTTTGACAGTACTGGAGCCTACTTCTCAGTTAAGCTACTACCATTTTCCTGTCTGTTCCAAGATCTCACACAGAGCTGCCCTTTCCTTTCTGTCTGGATTTGTACAACATACTGCCAGAGAAGGAAAAAGTCAGCAAGAGGATCATGCTGCACGAATGAATTTGTAAGCACCCTACAATCAGCGAAGAAATAGAAAAATGCTGTTTCCATTATTCTCTATTAGGCTGCCTTTGATGAGTCATCAAAGAAATATTTGAGAGATCCTCTTGGTCAAATAATCAAATAATGACAATTATGACAAGTGCTTTTGCTGACAGTACATTTAAATGCAATTAGTTAATTCTAACTTATGTAACACATCAGTGCATAAATAACACTGCATGAGCACTTGAGAATCTTGAAACACTGTCTCTGCTCTTTATGCATTCACCACAATTTTTGAACATGTTTTTTCAAGCATTTAGGCAAATAAGATCTTGTTCTCTGGGATCAATAGAGGTCAAAAAGGATAAAGTCTTAGGCACATTAAATATACATTTTTGCAGAGTGTACTCTGACATTCAGTTTTCCACTTAATTGAAGGAACCTCAGTGAGCTTCATTGACAAAATGAAGTTTTCACAGTTTCACAGACACTGATATTCTCTTTGCTGAATATTAAACTCCTCTATCTTCTCTTATGATTTGTCATACTCCTCCATAATAGGACTTTAAAACAGAATGTCCATTTATTGTTTGTGAAGAAGAGTCTGCTAAATTACAAAAGTTAACATTTGCAAAAGAAGAAGAAAAAATGCAGTAAAATATTCATGTCATAAACCTTTTTAATTTGTACTTATTCCAGTTTTTTCATTTCTCCATTCTCTCAAGGTCCTGGAGTTATCATTTCTTTCCTAGGTTTAGAGCAAGTGCAATTTTTAGTCTTACCAGTCCTATGGAAAAAGTCATACCTATGTTTCTTAAAGGTTCTTCCTCACCTGCTTACTTTTTCATGTGAGAAATGCTGTTTGAATGATGTCTGAGAAAACTTTAAGTGTTAAAAATGTCTTTGTGCATTTGCTGGCTTGTGTAATTTGCTTTATTTAGTATGACATGTTTTATTCACAACAAAGGCACTATTTTACAAAGCTCTTCTCTGAGAATAGAGTAGAATGGAATGGAACGGAGCGGAACAAAATTAGAATAGAATAGAATAGAATAGAATAGAATAGAATAGAATAGAATACCCCAATAACACTATGGAGGCATTTGTATTACCTATAATTTTATTTAATTCTACTCTGAAGTTTCTCATGTGTTTGTTTTTTGCCAAAGAAAATGTAGTACTTCTTTCAACATCATAAATTCATATCTTGCATATATACAACATAGAGATTTAGTCCATTTTTAATTTATAATTTACATGGTTTCACATTACATTAATTATAAAAAACCAAAACAGAAATACCATTTTAGGGAGCGACAGTCTTCAGTCAGCTAATAATTGATATATTCTTTGGAAAACCTCTGTTTCTGGGAGAAAAACAGTAAGTGAGCAGAATAATCTTCCATGGCTGTACAAATCAATACTACCGCTGTTATAGGTTGACATTTCTCCATGATTAGTTATATGGCATTTTAATCAAAGCTCAAGTAATAAACATGACTGGTCTGGTCTTTGCTAGCTTTAAAAGGCAGATGAACTCAAGAAAATAGCCGAAGGCAGATTTGCAGAAATTTCTGGGCTTTGGAAATATACTGTCAGTTGGCTGCCTTGCCTGTCTAGCACATCAAAACCAACTCATGAGTAGGCCAAACCAGTAGTATTTAATGAGTACAAAATATATTTAGTGTTAATGCTTCTATATGCTATCTAGATATGATTTGTTTCACTTCTAAGTTTTTGTTTACTACGTGATTTAAGTTTTATCCTCTTTCAAGCTATCATGTAAATTAACTACAGAATTCTATTTTTAACACACCCTTAAAACAGTTTCACAACATATGCATAACAAATTCCTTTTATCTTCTTCAGAAAAATGTACCTTTTATCCCTCAAATTGCTCAGGTCAAGGAAGACATGTAACAGGAAATGCAATCTTTGAAGTCAGACTAGATAGATTGCACTGAAGCTCAGAAAAATTAAAGAGCAAGAAGAAAACTGAGAAAGTTTCAGCTCTAAGGAGGATTAAATGTGTCTTTATTTGAAATAAATAAGTGGCAAGTACTCTTTAAAGTCATCCACAATAAGGTTATGATGTATAGAACGAGTTCTAAAGAGACCTGAGATTCACTTTTAACATGAGATCTTGTTCCAGTTGATCAGATGAGAGTAAGATGCCTGTCACAGTTACAGAAAGATATTGTCACATTCCCTTAACAAAAAGATCTATATTCAGTAATAGCATTTGTAATATCAGGTTTTTAAATTGATTTTATATCTTCTATAAAAAGAAGCAATTATAAGCCAAATAAGAATTCCTGTACAATTCTAATACCATCTGCATTAGAATTCCTGTGATCAGGAAGACTGTGTAAAAATTCATGTCAATGAATTTTGCATCGACATTCAAGGCAGATTCAGAAATGAGAAGTGAACAAAGAAATGAGCCATACTACTTTCAAAAATATATCTTGAGTCTAAAAATAGCTTATTTTAGATTTTATTCTATATCACATTTACTACAGCTTTTAACAGAGAACAGTTTATTAGAATTAAAGTTCTAACGGACTAAATGTGCTACATAGTAAAAAAATGAAAATTGTGAAGACAGGATCATACATCTGCTATGTGCTGTACGCTTCTAAAGTTCAGGATAAACAAAAAAATAATGGTATATCTAATTTTATTGTAATATTTTACTTTTTGGTTTGGTTTAGTTTTGTTGGATTTGGGATCAGGTTTTTTTTTGTTTGTTTATTTTGGTTATTGGGATTTTTTTCAGAAAAACCTGCTTTTCTAGTGAAGAACATCACACAGTAGCAAACTATATTATGTTCTTTCATACTGATTCAGATAATGGAATGTGAAAACTGCTAAAAATCAAACAATGAAATACCTGGAATACCAAGGAAAGCTACTCTTATTTATAGTATATTTGAATAAAATATTTTTCCTTTCCCTCATACGCAGTATGATAAACTTTGGTTCCCTTAACTTCTCCTTATAGCTGAGATACTCAATAGATACAGTAGACCTCTTTTTAAACTTAATCCAGAATATTTGGTCAATCCTTGATTCATATTAAAGGCTACAGCTGAGAGACTCTGGAAGTTGAAAGAGTTGACATGAATTTCCTACCTGATATAGGTAATTACAATTATCTGGACAATACATACATGGATTGTCCAGCTGACAGTAAGAGTTAAGTTTATTTTGATTCAGAGCATCAAATTATTACACCTCCTATTATTATAGGCAAGGTGTAAGTTTTCCTTGTTAATTCACCATTCCTAAAACTATGAATAATTAAACCGGGAAACTGACCCACAAATTTAGCTCATAGGATCAAAGAACAATTTAGGCTGGAAGTGACATCTATGCATAAATGGCAAATGGAAAAGAAATTGTGTTACAGGGGATCATTCTAGGTCATCCAGTCCAATTATCAGCTCAAAATAGGCACAACATCAAAGTCAGATCCAGCTTCTAAGCTCAGTAGAATAATCGACCACACACAATTAGAATTACAGTATTTCCAGTGACGGACATTTTACAGTCTGTGTGGGAAAACTGTAGTGTTTCACTACTTTCATAATGATTTTTTTCTCCTAGTATCTAACTAGAAGCTTTTTTGGTCTTGAAATTGGAAATTAAAAAACAAAGCAGCAAAAAACCCGAAAAGGTGCAAACCATGATGGAAAAAAATCCCCTGCAAACCTTAGGGTTCTGCAATGTTGATTGTGACTCACCTCACCGTAAAATTTGATCATCTCTGTGTCATTTTCATAATGTGCTCAGCATATATGGAAATGTTTTTATGGCTTAGATATGTGATAGTTTTAAAACTGAGTGAAATTCTTTCCAGAGATTTATAATAATATGGGACCAATTGCATCACTAATCAACATTCCCAAATACATCAGGAATAAAATATGTTCTTTATTTAAATCAAAAGTACTTGTGGCTACATTTTGAAGACTTGCCTGGTACACCCTTTTCAGCTGAAAAAAAAAGCAATTTGGTTGTCAGTGTTCGAGATGTGTATTATACAAGTGAAAACATGACATCCTTTTTAAATGGAAAAAACAATGTAAATATTTCTAAAAGATGTAGTTGTTTTCTGACAGGAATATTCTCTAGATTTAGGACAATCGGTTATCTTTAGTAATTCTGTATAATGTAGAAAATACATAGCATTTCACTGGCCCCAATTAAGTGATTGATACATGAGAGTTTGCAAACTGGTTATAATTTTTTTTCTACCATGGATGTTTAGGTGGCCATTAAATACATTTCAATGTCTGATGTCTCACCACATACCTTAGATAATTAAAGGGAATGTAGGGTTAGAAAAGATGATCTCGGTCATTAAGTTGACTGGTGTTGCAAGAAGCCAGATTTCATAGCTTTTTTTAATGACTGGATTAAGCTGTTTTGATGTATAGCAAGAGCCATGGCTTTTTAAGTGTTTTTAAAATGTTCAGAGACTTTCCTCTGCTAGTCTGATTGCAAGTCGGCTCCTGTACCTCCCTGCCCAGGCCATTAAAATCTCTTGCTAACTTATAGCCTTAATATACTTAACTCTGTTCTATATGCATTAAGTTTTGAGCCCAAGTTGTCTTTATTAGCTAGTTGTTATCTTTCTGTGTCATTTTCATAGCATGTTTTAGAGGTCATCTTTCTTATCAGTGTTCATTTTGACAGGATAAACCATCCAAGCTCTTTCATTCTCCATAAGATGAAGTCTCTTCAGACTCCTAAATGTCCAAGGATCTCTCCTCTGTTTTTTCCTCTGTTTGAATTGATCCTCTTTGAACTTTGATGCGCAGAATGGTAAACAACTTTTTATAAAGTAGCTTTAATATCTCCTTGATATCTCCTTGCCTCTACTAGGCGTGTTGTTCTAGTAAATTTTCCTTCATGTTGCCTTGTCATCTTAATATTTAATGACTGTTTAGTATATATATTCTCATAAAAAATTCACCCTCTATTATTCTTAATCTATAGATAGAATTTTCTTTGGATTTTTCCTTCTCAATCATACTTTGGTTTGAGTGGGGTTTTTTGGCTTTTTTTTTGTTTGTTTGTTTGTTTGCTTGTTTTCAGTTTCAGGAGATTATTATTTTTAAAACCTCCAGTCGTTTATGTATTACTGGTCAAGGCTGCAGTCTTTCAAAGAAAAGTGTCTTAGGTTACAATA
>VZTZ01031120.1:0-59941 GCA_013400955.1 Drymodes brunneopygia
AGAAGAGAAGAGAAGAGAAGGGGTGTCCTGAGAGTTAATAGTCTCTGGTGCCAAACATAGTTTAGGATTAAGATATAGTCCTGCTTCTCAAGGTACTGCCACTGACTACTTACTGTCATTGTTGAGCTCACTGAATGTCTGAGTATTGGAAATACAAGTAAAAAATAAAATTGAACTAAGGTAACTCTTTCAATAATGAGCAACAGTGAAATAATATATGTAACAGCTTGTTCTCACCTGCTCTTAGCATATTATTCCCACTTTCTGTCACATACTAGTCCATGAAATAATTTTGGGTTCTGTACCAAAACTCATGACACAGGACACAAACTTGGTATTCCAAATGAGGTTATTTGACCACACTGTTCCTATACATAAATAATTGATCTTTGCTATGTGTGGAAAAAAAAAAAAAGGCACTGATAAGTTATTTCCTCAAAACAACCAATATTTAGATCTTCCTTACTCATAGATGGGATCAGGATCATGGAAAGTGTCATACTGAGTGGCACAGTCATTATTAGATTCATAGAATAGTTTGAGTTGGAAGAGGATGTTTTAAATGCCTTCTAGTCCACCCACCCTTGTATTTGAAGAAGCCGTGCTGTCTGTCTGGAATCACCTCCCAGTTCTCCATTTGCCTTAGCACATCTTCTAGGAGGATCTGCTGCATGATCTTCCCAGACACAGAGATGCGGCAGACAGGTCAGTAGTTTCAAAGGTGCTCCTTTCTACCCTTTTTAAAGATGGGTACAAGTCTGGCCCATCCCAGATACCTGACATAGGAAATCTTTCAGTCAGGAGGTACAGTGCGTCTAGGTGAAAGTTTTTCTTCTTATCTTACTATTATTATATGCCCTGAAGAATGAAAATTAGTTTCTATTTGATAACTCCTGTTTGTTTTTTCTAAATGGAGTTTGGTACTGTAGCAAGATTGTCTCTATGGGGTGTGTGTGCTTCCACATATTTATGTATAGGATATTTCTACAGAAACAGAAGTAGCAGGGATTTTTATTTTTTACCAGTAGCCATGCAATGATTAAATGCGAAGATTCACATTTAATTTCTCAAACTAAAAAAAGTTAAATATTAATATCTCTATTCAGGTGAAAGTCTGGTGGATCTCCATTATCATTTTCATGACTTGAAATTTAAGGCTTACAGTGAGAAAGGCTCATGGGCTACAATTGCAAACATGCTGCTTTTAGTGCTGTGTGTCTTCTATGTTCTTATTGATACCTCTGACATTCATGCACGTAAAACAACCTACATAACATGATTATACATTTCTATATTTTGTTTGCATTTTTAGATCTCAAAGTGTTTCATTGCAAGATGGCAAAATTTTTGTATTATGCATGCTAAAGGTAAGCTAAAGGAATGTCAGCATTTTTGCTCTCTCAGCTAAGATAAATGGAAAAACTGGCAGAAAAGTTGCCTCTCAAAGCTGAATCATTTGCAGTTCTCATTGCAATTATGAGTCTTCCAGTGTCAGCTCTAGGCATAGACATAGGAAATACTGGCTAAGAGCAGCAAATTCTGGGAATGGCCCGGGTAGGCCTCTGTCAAGCTACTTGGACACACATCTGTGCCACCCCGCAATGGACACTGTAGAGTTGTACCCATAGTTATAAGCCATGAAAGCCACAGATCATACAGGGCCCTGCCCCTGGACCTGTAGCACACAAAGCTACTCAGGTGTAGCCACAGAGTTACAGTGAAATCAGGAGTCCACCTACTTAAGTTCACTATTGTGACTGAATTTATTGATGTTGTACTTTCCTAAATTTCCAAATGAGTACAAAGACTGCTCATGCCTTTTCTGCCACTGACAATCTGGTTTTGAGCTCTAATTTTTCTTCATTGCTGCTATTATTTTTGTTCAGTTACCGACTTAATTAATCAAGCCCAAACCCAGAAGCTGAACTTCATTAATTGAAAGTTCAGTCTCAGTGTTTCCAATAAAAAGCTTGACATCAACTCTAATGATCTTCAGAAGTGTTTAATTCCTTCCAGAGGTACATTTTTCCTCTTTTTCTGTCTTTTTATTTCAGATATTAATGGCAGTTTCATTATTAATAAAAAGGAAATCGGAAGTCTTTAGTATGATGGTTATGCAAGGCAATTTTAGATTTTATCAGAGCTAACATTGGCAAATCTTAGCTCTAATACCCTATGGGTGCCTCTGAAAATACTTTGATTTGTTTGTTTCTCTCTGTTTTTGTGGCTTTTACTGTTATCTAACTGCCAGTGGTCTGAATGAGAGTTTTCCACAGATAAAGATTGCTAGAACTAGATGACTTATTATCTTTATCACTCTGCTTCTCTAAAACAGGGAGTGACAAATTCAGATGTTCAGAAATTTTCACTTTTTTAGACGTTTGCAAGGTGATTACTATGTGGTTCAACACTTTAGTTTGCCAAGTGCTTACTCATTTGAACATACTAATGAACTTGTAAAGAATACTAAATTGGTCTGCTACGATGAACAAGGTGCTGAATAAGCCTCCAACATACTGAATACTCTGTCAGTCATCTTGCCTTGTGGGATGTGTGGTTTTGTTCTGAAAAAATAAATTTACCGTCTTCATAAATGCCTAAATATATAAGTAGGTATATTCAGTTTTCTTTAAATTGTCAGTAAATCATATTAGATTTTTTGATAATTTCTGTCAACCTAGTTCCATTTAATTAAGAACTCGTGGAATTTAATATGTGATTCTTTCCAGGAAGAAGATGAGGGAAAGGGTGAGAGGGGGAATTAGGAGGAGAGATGAGTAGGAGGTGGGAAATGGAATAACAAAAAATTCTTCTTGATACATTTTCTCACTCCTACTTCTGACTAATAGAGTTTGGCTTTGAAAAAGTATACTTTGAAAAAGCACACAATGTTAACTGTGATTAATGCTCACCAGTAGGTCTAGCTAATTTTTTCTAGGACTGAAAAAATGGAGAAATCTAGTGAAAAATTGATGCTGTTGATAAGTGTACCTGTGACTCAGGAGTGTGCTATAACAGGTTGACTTAAGATAATTGAGAAATTAATTTTACCCTCTGCTGCGTTATAAGTAAAAAGGCTTCCAAAAGCTTGCTGCCTGCTGTCTTTTAATATAGTAATTATGTCTGGGCAGGTTTTTTTCTGCTGTTAATCTATGCCTTGAAAAGCCTGATGCCAGTATGTAAATATTAAATTTTCAAACTGGGGGTCAGATATTTTAACCATTTCACCTGGGGAAAGACTGTAAAAGGTAGTACTTGTTTCAGCAGATAAGAATATTCTGTCTGTTTTTACATAATCAGGCAGCAGCTAACTAAAGGTGACTTCTTCCTGATCTTAGATTTGACCCTGCATTTCTCCAGGTTGCACATGATTTTCCATTCCTAAAGGTTGTGGCGCAAATGTTTTCAGAAGGAACAGGGGGATAAAAGCTGGTGGCAATAAACTGTCTCTGTTATGTTATGAAGAAATTGTATGATTTTTCCTATTAAATATTTAAATATATATTGGTGTAGGGTCTTTAGTTTAGCCTCATAGCACAAGATTGTGACAAACTCATTGCTAGCTTTCCACCGACTGGAAAGCTCCAGGTATGCAGAACATAGCATGGGAGCTTCACACTGGATAGATTTCTAGGCATCAAATTCATAGAGATAACTACTGTGAAGCATTTTTTTTTTCCTTTGTTTTCCAGCCAAACCCTGTAAGTTGGTGTGGGGAATGAGAACAGTAGCATGTACTATATTGTCAGAGTTTTAAGCATCATTGGACTGCAAGTGTCCTCTTATGTACATTATAACCTTCATGCAGCCTCAAATCATTGTCATGATTTTGATTTAATCAAATTGTATTGGGTTTGCATGGCCTAGTTTTTGGTAGTGGGAGGGCGACAGGGTGGCTCCTGAGAGAAGCTGCCAGAAGCTTCCTCAGTGTCCAGCAGAGCCAATCCCTGGTGGCTGCTAAGATGGACATGCCTCTGGGAAGGTGTTTCTTAAGGGCTTATTTTGCTTCTCATTTATTGCACTCTGATTTTTTAAGTAAGAAATTTCCTTTCCATCTCTAAGCTGAGGCTGTTTTGCCCATGATGGTATTTGACAAGTGATCTCTCTCTGTCCTTATCTCAACATGATCTCTTGCTGTCCTTATCTTAACCCATGAACCCTTTGTTAAATTTTCTCTCCTCTGTCCAGCTGCAGAGGGGAGTCAGTGAGTGGTTTTTGGGGGTGCCTGGCATCTGGCCAGCATCAACCCATGACACAAATTTATAGTGTTTAAAACAGCAAGATAAAGGATGCCTTAAGTTCAGTAGAAAATGGGATTTGGAATCCATTGCAATTGTTCTTCTTATCCAAATGGTGTGTACCTATCGATATCATATACCAAACCATATAACAGCTTCTGATCAGAATTGGAGGTGGAGATCCTGCCATTCTGCACATGTAGTCTGTCTTGGGAGCCTCCCAGGCTCTGCTCTCCTGGCAGAACTGTGAATGGTGTACTCAGGTATGCAGTGACTTCTCTTCATCAAGGATAAACAATGAGTTTTTCCTCAAGTTGTGAACTAAAATGGAAAATAACCTTTATTGGATGCATCTGGTTTGACCTCAGCACTGGAATTTCAGTACTTTTTGATCCCTTTTTTAATATTCTTTTAAATGTTAAAAAATATATGATGAGGCTATGCATTGTATTGCAAGAGCAAGTAGTGGTCCCAGTTGACAATAGCTCATTTGCATATTACAAAGAAAGGGTGGGGAAAGACTGAACTAAAATCCACTCTTTTTGCCTAGATCCTTTATGTCTTGAGATCCAATAAAGTCACATAGAAAATCACAGAAAGCTGTTTCTCTGATTTTTTTTTAATCTTATTCAGTACTTACCTACTCTTAAGAAGAAGTTAGTAGTCCTTTTTACACAAAGATAATGTGCTGAAACGAATATATGAAAAGGTGTGGGTAGTCTTTCATTTGAATGCCAACAACATTTCCTTAAAGCTCCAAATAGTCTTTCTTCTCATATTTGAAATGCCTTATAAAGTGCATAACTAACTTCAGAAGTTTCAAATTGAATTGCCCTATAGGGATAATGATAACTTTCAAATCTCACAGTGGCCCTCTCCAAAAATCAGCTCTTTACCATTATTGTGCCAATTTTATTTTATTGTGCCGATTTTATTTTATTGTGCCAACTCCTTTCTGACTTATTCTTTGGAGACTCTGTAAAATGGTTATATTATAAAGGAATAAAATCAAACCCCAGAAATACAATACCAAAGCCCTGAAAACACTAGAATAATATGAAAAATGAGTTATTAAGATACAGTAAAAAGGCAGTTATTGCTCGATGGAGTGTAATTCAGTAGAAGAGAAGTAAAATTATATTTGAATTGCAATTTATAAGAAGTTTGCTTTGATTTTGACATGGGAACTATCGTTTCAGAGTAGGAAATTATACAGTTTGATAAGGAAAAGATTTAATGAATAATAAAATATATTATGAATTTGTTTTGAATAGAAGTTGGATTCTCTCTCTCTTCAGTTGCTTTAAATACATGTTATACTACTGTTTTCTGTCAGAAATGCACTGTATAGGTCCATAGAGACTTCTTTGATCCTCTGTTTGGGAAACGGTTGGAATGGAATTTTTATTATTTCTTTGCTGTTGAAGTAGTATTTTTGTAGCAATGTTTAGTTGATAAACGTCAAGTAGTAGCCAGGTGAGGTTGATTACATGACAGAAAGTTCCTTCTTTGCACCCACCTGTTTATGATTAAAATCTTTGCTTCACACAATCTCCTTAAATATTTATTTTTTTATTTTTAATATATTGCTGTCTTTTCCATGTAAAAGTAAGTTATGAAGGACAAAAATCTTGTCTTCTACTGCCTCAGGGGGCACCAAACTAGAGCGAGTTGAAAAAAGAGTGTTTCATCGTCTTGTTGCTTATGAAGTCATTTGCATGAGTGCAAAGGAGGCAGAAAGTGCTGCTGTTTTGTTATGAGTAATCCAGAGAAATAAATAGGTGCAGCTGCAGCTGTGCTATTAATGGTAGGGAATTGTGCTTCTCCATAACCACTGTTCTACTGTTTAAGTAGAAGCTTGTATATTGAGTTGATCAGTCATTTTATCTGAGTTTTTCTGCTCTTGATTTATAGTTTGCAAATAGTGCAGAATCAGCCTTAAGGCATCAGCACAACACAGGATCATAGATTTGAAAGAGTTAGAAGTTTAACTATTTAAAAAACATTTTTATTCTTGTAGATAAGTATAATTTGTTCAATGAAGTTGGTAACATGAAGAAAATCAATATTTTTCAGATAAGTGTATAAATTCTCATACCTTAATATCCTTTTAAAATGAATGATTAGATTCTTGGGTATGTGCTTTATATATTATTAAAAAAATACAGAAAAAACAGGTGATAGCCTGTTGATATGACTTCTATATGTACACAACTGAGCTGTAATTTATCCATAAATCCCTAGCAGAAGTCCTGGAGACATTGTGATAGTTCTCTGACTCAACATCAACTCAATGCTCAATAGGTCAAAATGCAGTGTCATGTTAGGAAGCGTTAGACCTATTGGGAAAGGACATAATTGTGCTATGGTGCATCCACTACATATAATGTATATATGTTGTTTTATAGATATATGTTCAAAACAAGATATAATCACCCACATCTTGATTAACATATGCAGTAAAGTCCACAGGATTTAAGTAGGACAAGAAAGGCCCACAACAGAATTAGGGAAGATAAGAAACATAAGGCAGTATGGGCCAAGACATGGAAGAATGTCAGAGGGAAGGAGGTTTGTAGATAAACCCTTTTTAGTGAAAAGAAACTCAAGGTGTTGCCCAGCGAAACAATTGCACAGTATATTTTAAAATGGAAAAAAGTTTGGGTTTTCTTTTTCTCTTCAGAGATAGAACATTAAATTGTGGGGCTCATCTGTGACAAGGCATTCTGGAAATTGAAAGTGTGTGTTAGTCCATATAATAGTACTGAACAAAATCTATCAAGCACAGTGTTCTGGAGTCAACATCTGAACCTGGAAATCCTAAACCAGAGGATTTCTAGAATTTGGAAAGACATGCCTGTGGAGCCTTTTCATACACATTTCCCCTTAACATCTGCTACTTGGCTAGTGTTGTGAAGATGACAGGATAGGAGGATGCAATGACTGCTTCTCTACTGCTAAATAAAACATGGTAAAGGACCTTCCTCTGGTCATAAGGCCAAGTATTGCATCTTGGCTGAAACCAAACTTCATTTGGCTCTGGATCTCTTCTGGGCTTCATGCCATGCCTTTTTGTTCTTAGAAAATAGCTATCATTTTGTGAGAGTTTTGTTTGTTTGGGTTTTGTTCCTTTTTGTTTTTCAGGTCAAAGTGTCTGAAATAACATGAGGGCAGTTCACTGGTTGGTATTTTCATACTACAAGTCTGAGAGTATCTTTTACAAGGTCTGAGATGTGTCACAAGGGCCAGCAGGGACATTTCAGGCTCTGCAAGCCCTGTTGAGATACAGTGTGTGAAGGGAGCCAAGGCTGATGCAGTCTAATTCAGACCACATATTAGGAATGGCAGACAGCATGTGGTGTCTCCTGAACTTTGCCCAGGCACTGCCCCAGGGGATGCTACTTGGCACAGTTTAAATCTGACCTCTGTAGCTAAGAGTTAAGCAGTTCAGGTGGTGGAAGCACCACTGCTCAAGCTTCTTGCCTTGAGTGTTTTTGTTTAGCAGTATTTCAGATGCACAGACTGACGCCTTTCTTTCCCAGTGAGGTTATAACACAGCTTCTGTTTGAGTTTCTGGGGATGGTAACTTGAAAATGTGATGTGTTTACTGTTTATCTGAAGGGAAATCCTGGCATAAATTTTTGTGGTGGGGTCAAACATGGTTGAATATTATATTATTCATAAAGATATGTTTATTCTTTGAAGCTGTTTCAAGTTAGGGTAAGCTAACCACAAAGTTTCTTATCCCTAGATTTTTAAATCCTTGGATGAAGTTCCCCCTAGCACCTTTTTTGTTTCTTCCGTAGAATATATTACTTTTATTAGTCTGCTGTCCCAGAAAAAGCCTTGAAAAATTATTTAATATTTTTTCTCCATTTTTTGTGTCTTGGAGATGCGTCATGTACAGGCTGGACTATCTTACAGTTTGTCTAAAATATCATATGGAAACAGAAATTGTGAAACAGAAATTGTCACTTGTCAGTGACTTTCACTATGGTCTGTATTTCTATTCTGATGCATTTTCAACAGTTATTTTATTCAGTGGAAGAGAGATTTCAGTCAACAGATGCATTTAAGTTTTTGTAGAATTAGGGTTTTACCAGGACAAAGAACTGAGAAGTTTAGCAGAGTATGCAAGAGAAGCTGTGGAAAAAATGAGTTATCTGATCTAGCAGAAAAAATGCTTATGCTGGAATATGGTTGAGGCAGTTCAAAATAAGGACACAGTAAAGTAGTTGGAAAATAATTATTTTTATTTGGTTGAGAGCCTAAAAAACATTCTGGATGCTGAATGCAGCTGCAGGGACACCAAAGATGGCAATGGCTACAGGAAGTAAGGGACCCTCTTCTCTCTAAACGCAGGCCAGTTGAGGCTCCTCAGCTCATGAAGAGTACTGGGCTTCTCAAGCAAGATGTGTTGCTTGTGACAGTAGCAAGTCTTGGCCTTGAATGTCTTGAGAGGCAGAAGTTGCCCAGGAACCAGAGACTTTCCACGCTCGCATTACAAGAAAGGTGGACAGCAAAAGAAGCAGAAGTTTCGGACTACAGAAGCAACTCTGGAGGGTAAACCTGTATGCTGACCCCAATTTTCACTTCTGCCACACAGCAACAATGAACAGACAAAAGATGAAGAAAACATTGGAACCTGCAGAAAGAAGGGAAACTGGAAAGAGATTTATTTACAAGGTAGAAAAATGATGGATGTATACATTGAAAAAACCCCCAACCCAGCAGCTGAAAAAAACAAACAAATAACCTGCCGATGCTAAAATTTATTCCAGATGACTTTCATATATAATTTCATTTTGAAAAGCTTAGCTTCAAGGGCAAGTGTTAGAGAGAAGAGCAGTATACAAAACAGTATCTCTGGCTTCTCAACAATGTGTAATCTCTGTGGCAGCTCCTTTGAAATCCCTCAGTTCGCCCCATGAAACGACTGTAGCATTGTTCTTGGAGCACATTAGTTGTCTGCAGGCTCCATCTCAGCTATTCTTTGAATTCAGCAAGGCACTGAAGTGCTAGTCTGGGCCTTTGCCTGGTGGTTCAGGACTACAGCAGGTGTAATTAAGCTCAGGCATTCTGGTAGGAAACCCAGGACTGCTCTTACAGTATGTGTGCACTAGAAATGAAGCTCCTGTTGTTATAAAAGAGTCTGTTTTCAGTATCCTGCCATTCCTATTGCAGCACAGGACTGTTCTGCAGCAGGGAATCCTTTTAGGTAGCAGCAATGAGAACTGACTGTGATGGGTCGCTTGACATGTGTTTGCAGGACCCGGGTAAGGAGTTCAAACAGGAGGATTACAGGATTTTGAAGCCATGAATACCTAACTTAACTCTTTGATGCTTACAGTGAGGGTTTTCTGATACTTTAACAGCACCAAAATAATTCATTTTAACAGTGGGATTGTTATTGAAAAAAAATTTACAGAGATTATATATGAACTCCTGGACTGTATGAGTGTGCTGTGTCAGTGTGCGTGGTGCATTGTCTGAGGAACTTGCTTAGTATTAAGCTTTTGTCTGAGGAAAGCCCTAGTGGCATTTGTCTGTAGATGTGTGTCTAAATTGTAACTGCCCTAATTTAAATAAGCAACTGTTTCTGGTAAAGTTAAATCTGTCTGATATGCGTACAGATATGACTGTGCAGTACATTAAATCTAAAATCTCCTTACATACCTCTTTGAGAATATAGACTATTGGAAATTTAATTTTCCTCGTGAAAAGTCAGTGAATAGATTTTGCTATCCTTAAAGCAGAACTCCAATTCCAGAATTTTTAGAAGGGCTATGAAAGCCAACTTATACTCTGGATGCAACACCCACTAAACTGATCTTAGGGAGAACAGAATATTTGCCTTCTTCAAAACCAGTTCTGTAAGAACATATAATGACCTTGATATATTCAGTTGCATAATGGCCTTTTATTCATTTAGGTCCCAGTTCACCAGGGTACTGAAGGAGGTACATTGCTTCAAATGCTCAAATAGTCCCCATGAAATTAAAGAAAGTGTGCCCAAAGTTGACTACCTGTTAAAATTCCCTAATGAATAGAATTGTAGAATATGAGCTGCTTTTGCAAAGTCTTTATATATAATTAACCTCTTTTATGCCACTGTGCAGCTTTAGAGTACTATTGAAATGCAGCATTAGAATAATGCAGCCTGAGAAAATTTGATTGCCATATGGGATGTACCCATATCAGCAAGAATTCTGACAGGATCTCTTTTCTCAGAACTAGACAAAAACTCCTCTATCTTCTGCATACTCAAAATCATGAACATAGGAGCACTACAAGTTAAATATTGCATGCAAAGAGGCATATTTTCTGTGTAGCTAAAAATACTGTGAATGACTTTATGGCTAAAGATTATATAGAATGCAACAGTGTTAGGGTTTGCTCTTAGATGAGTGTTGCTTTCCTTGATAATATAATAAAAAAACAATTCTACAGCAAGAGGCCACTGCTATTGGAGCAGTTTATTAGGCAGGAATAAACCATCTTAAATGAAATAAACTTCTAAAGTCAATAGAAAGAAGACAAAACAGCAGTCAGCAAATGACAAAAGATGCTGCTTGCTATTCTATTCCCTTCAGAGACTCTGAAAATGGGAATGTCTGGATGTCTCAGGTAATTTTAAACAACAAACCAATGAAACTATTACTCAAAATTAACATCAAATATAGCTTCTGATCCTTAAAAAAACCTCTTAGAAATAGAATACTGCTCTTATGTTTTGCAATCACAGGAACAGATATCATTCTTCCACTCACTCTAACATTGCTGTGATTCAGTTTGATTTCAAAATGACCATTAGAATCCCAAAAGCCCAGACTTTTTTCATTTGTTATCACTCCATCACTTTTGTGATTAAAGTAGTTTGCTAAAATAGTGGCTGAAATGTTCTGAGTCTCACAATAGCAGGTAAATTGCAACCTTAATGTGCTGGTTGCAGAGGGGTAATGACAGTACAAATTGTGACCAGTTTTGTAATCTTTCTGTACAGCTGTATCAGGAAATGAGGCAGTTTGGTGCAAAATTCTAGTCAGAAGCTCTTTGATGAAGCATGAAGACAGCTTTAGAGTGTAGGTCAGTTTTGGAGATCATACTGATTTATTAAGTTTTTAAAATTTCTTTACTTTTAAGTGTGTGACAAATTGACTCATTGAATTTAGAATATTTTAATTAAAAATAAGACAGGCACTATGGACAAAAAAATCCCCCCAAAGCCGGCTTTTCCAGGGAGTAGAGCAGAGAGCCATAAGAGCACTGTGATAGTTTGCCAGTGCTGCAGCTTCTGCTCTTTGCCTGCCTAGTGTGGAGACAATGGGCCCTCCGGAGCAGACAGCGTGGGTGGGGCTCACTTCCCAAATGCAGACTTCTACATGTGCTCTAATCACCCTGGGCCCCTTTCTAGGGTGCACCTCATCCTAATTTGCAGTTCTGAAACAAATGGCAAGGACTGTGCTCTAGAATTGCCTATTCGTCTTCCTGGATTTTCACAGCACTGCAGTGAACAGCTCGTGCTGTTGGCATGCCAGGTTAGGTGAGACAATCCCTGTCCTTTGTGCTGGTACAGCAGAGGAGAATGCACACAAGGGACAGTTCTCAGTGCAAGGGGAAGCTGCACTGTTGCAGTGCTGTATAATAAATATTACTTCCTTTGAGATAGCTAGACATTGCTGTAGGCTGCATGTGTTTTACCCCCTTGCTGATTTGCTCTGTGCGTAAGCATTTCCACAGTAAAATAAAATAAATCAAAGCAGAACAATGATGATGATGATAATAATAATTTCTAATAATTGTGAATAATAATGATTATTATTATCGTTAATAATAGTAGTACCTTTTTTGTGTTGCATTTTGTACCTTTGCTTAGAGGCCACAGTCCTTGTGGGTGTTGTGTCATTGCCTTTTAATGAATGATGACAATTTTTAGGCTTTTAGAAACCCTCATTCTGAGGCAGAAGGTTTTACACAGCATTTACTGTCAAGGGACATCATCTTTCTGCTCATTTTTTGTACTACTGGCAACGTTTCAAGCCGTATCTTTAACATAGAAACATGCAGGTTTTAATACATGTAAGGGACTGTACAGGACTAGCTGTCTCTTTTTAATACACCATTACAAAGTGGGCTCATTTATGTGGCAGATTTATGGATCTACTGGGGAATCCATCACCTCTAGTCCACATTTTCATTGAAAGAAGCATATGCCAGAGCAGAACTCCTGACATGAAGTTGTACACTTATCAGAACCGTACACAGAGAAGGCAAGACTATTAGAAGGAACTAATTACTTTTCAAAACTGATTTCAATAACTTTTCCAGTGCAGTCCCTAAAAAATAAAAATGCAAATTGCCTGCTCTCTATTTGACTGTCCCTTGCTCATCCTGCCCCCTCTGCTGGCCGATAAGTGCAGGATCACTTTTCACACGGCCTTGGTTACCAGTAGGTAGCACCTGAAGACTGCATTTTATGGATGAGATTGCTGTGAAATACATGGGAATTCAGGGGCACCTGTCCTACACTATGTAAAATGCATTTTTTTTCCTATGCTGTGAATTTTCTAGGCAATTTTCTAAAAACCAGGCAGACCTTTTTAACACAGCTAGCAAAGCACAGATGAAGAGTCTAGAAGTTTTGGAAGTATTCCTTTCTCCTTGAGAGTGTCCATGTTCTAAAATACAGCTGGGTACTCCCCATAGTGCCAGCCTCAACAGAAAAGTGGGCACTTTTGCAGTCTAGGAATAATTGCAGCAGGTGTGTGTCATCCATGCAGTGCCTGGGGAAGAGGGGATTCCAAAGGAGACGGATTCACTGATTCTGTCCATGGGAGTGGCACAAAGCAACTTTATTTATTTATTTGTTTTTCAGTAGGAAACGATTCATATTTGTGTTTTGTTTGGGATAGTCGATTTAATCTTAAATCTGATAGAATACACATAGGGATTCTAAAGAATCCTGAGAAAGTAGTTATGTAGCTTGTTTTAACAATCAATATTGAAAATACATTGAAGAATCCAGCTTTTGACCTTTTTTTCTTTTCTTTTAGCCTCCTAGTATGACATAAAGTGAATGATTCTGCTATACTGCCCTTGTAACTAGAAGTAAAAGTTTCACTGACCGGGGATTAGAGAAAAGAGAGTGGAGGGAATTAGTCCATTCTTTGCGATTGTAACAATGGACATTTTTATTTTCAAAGGATCTCTGGCTTTGCTGCATTCTCCAGTGGTAACCCTGAGACCTTATAATTTGTTAGCAAGGAGTCCTTTTATAACGTAGTAGTCCTGTCTTTTTTGATACCATGACACTCAGCAGGTTGATCCTTTTCTTCTGTTTTCCTCAGTTGTAGGTTAATTTAACTGACATATTTAAACCACAAGCCAGTCTGGGACTGAGTCTTCAGAGATATTTATTTTTTAATATAATTTATTTAGAGCTTATTTTTATCTTGCAATACTAACTTGTTTTGTGTTCAATTTTGAAGAAAGGCCCCAAAGACAGAGGTGTTTAGAAGGTCACCAGCTATCTTAAAAGTCATCTGCTATAATTTGCAGCAAATTACTGGGCCAAAATTAGCCCTTTTTTAAACAAGTCTCCGTGGCAAAACTAGTAGTAAGGTTTATACATGCACACAGCATACAAATTTGAGTTCTGTGTCAGAAACAGAGAGAGCAAGACTTGGATCAATATTTGGAAGACAGAAAACAAGCAACTTTTCTTTCTACCACACTGCTTTTAATGGGGAATAATCCACTTTTTCCTGCTTTTTGTGCTTGACTTCAATTATGAAGAAACTTTGCAGTGGGCTGAGCAAGCTTCTGCAAGCTATCTTATTTGCCTGAGGGGGATACTGCAACTGTATAAGAGAAAGGGTGTTTGGTATGTTCACTATGTTGACCGAAAAAATAAAAAACCCCCAAATGGTAGGCGGTGTCCAGACCAAGATGTGCTGTAAGAGTCCTTCATAGTGGTAAATGAAAATAAAGTAATTACTTTATCTAGTCTTACAATTTTAACTAATTTTTTTGGGAATTATTGTTTGAGGAAGAAGGGAGATGCACAGTGTTCTCAGTTACAAAGCCAGAGAAACTTACTTTAAATTGACAAATGTCTTTTCAGTTTCTGTGTGTTTGAGGAGGTAAAAAAGTCTGGGCATATGCAGTTTCTCCCGTGTGCACGCTTCACTTGAAATGTGAACAGAGCAAGGCACTCCCCCACCATGACCCTGGGCATTTTGACTGCATTCAGCTGTGATTTTCAGGGCAATCCTCTCCACAAGTATTGAACTTCCAATACCACTTGGCGTCACACAGTGTTTAAAAGGAAGGGCTCTTCTACAATGGAAAGAGCGGATAGAAACAAACTCCTAATAAGGAAAACTTAATGAGGAAAAAGTAAAGGTTATTTCTTAGATGATGCATCTTCTGGTACAGTAGTTTTCTATTGAAATTAGTGTCTAATACCTGAAACACACAGGTGGTTAACAGTGTGGCATTAGGATGACTGATGCTATCTGCAATTCAAATCCCCTTCTGCAGAAGGAGGAGGGTAGGATGAGAGAAAGAAATTCCTCTTAATGCAAAGCTTGGATAGCAGCATTATATGCAGTTATGCAGGTCACTGCCTTCTGCATTTTTATAGTAGCAAATCTCTATAAACCATGCTGTACTTGCTCTGCTGTTCAGAAACATACAGTAAATCCCCTAGAGACTGTACTGAATTTCTAGGACAGGTATGTCTATTGCAAAATGTGATTGGATTTTGAATATTGTCAACATCTTCTAATGTACTTTTATTAACACTGGGCCTTCTTGAACTTGTCTGTATATCCTAGATGTTAAATGAGGCATTGTATTTGCATAAACTAGTCCACGTGCCTCCCCGACTTACCTCATCTGGAATCCTCATTATTTGGATAATGTAGCTTCCTGTCATGTTTGGGAGGGATTCTTGTCAAACAGAATTAATTCAAACCCTCTGCTCATATTTGGTCTTTCAGCAAAAGATAGACCTTTTTCTCTTAGTATGCTATTTTTTTCCTTCATTTTTTTTCAGCAGAACTGAATGCAGTGGTACACAAGAGGGCTTGAATTTTACAGCAAGTACCCAAGAAGAAGCAGCAAGTGGGACAGAAATGAGCTGCCTGACCTGAGACTACAGTTGAACCCAGATGATGTATGATGTATATCATTCTCTGCTCACCTATTCCCCAGCCTCCATGAAAGAGAAGAAGATAGCTATCTGAGGCAGGAATAGATAGCAGCATCTCCCTGATCCGAGTGGAAAACAACCACCTTGAAGGATGAAATGCCCATCTGAAAACAGTCTTGTTTGCCAACAGTGTTAGCAAAAACAAAATCCCCAGTCTCTTTTTTCCTTCCCAGGAAAATATAAGTAAATAATGAAAGTAACTTTGCCCATTCTGGTATTTTAGTGAAAGAGACCAGTGTGAAAGTTGGATTCGGAGGGTGAGAACTGAAAGTTAACCAAGAACAGAAGAGAAAAAGAGCAGACTAAATTTTGCTTGATGTAATCCCTCCAAGTGAGACATTGTATATTCACAGTTAAAAAACACTTCTGAGCAATATTAAAAAAAAACCAAACATGAGCTTAAATGCTTATATAAAATATGTGTATTCTAAATATATCCCTAAAACAGTTGACATACTTCAAATGAAACACATTCTGTAAAAGTTCCACTTTCTCAATAGCATTGTCTTTATGAAGGTAGAGCTTTCATCCATGAGACATCCTTGTACAGAAAGAATGATATAAAAGTTGTAGGTATTGTGGGTTTAAGAAATAGTGAATAAATTTAGATGGATGCCTTGAAATTGAAAAATATTATCTTCCCCTGTAGAAATAGATTAGAAGGGTATTGTGTGATTAAAAAGAAAAGAAATCTGACATCTGTACTGTGGCTTAAGGTTTATTCAGCTAGCAGATGGTTTTCTTCAGGCATTAGTCTGTTCAAGGGTAGCACTCAAATTTCTGTTGTGAAGTAAGATGAAAATGCCTGCCTTTGAGTGAAGTAATACTTCTGTGAAGGCTTGTCACAGTGTTATTCCAAGTTTACTTGATTTTGTTTCAATTCTCTTCTTCATGTGGGATTCAAAAAATGATCTTTGAAGCCTAAGGAAGCCATCTGGGTTTTCCCCAAAGCCAATGGTGAGCAGCCATAAGGAGGAGCTGACTTAGGGGTTGGATTTGATGACCCGTGTGGGTCCCTTCCAGCTCAGAACATTCCGTGAATCTGTGAACAACTGAAGAACCTTCTTCACTATTCAGGATCTGGGTCCNAGAGAAATATGCAAACATTGAAGAAAGTCCAACAGTTATAGTTATTACTCATACACAATCTCCTAGTGGTGCCAAGCACTCTAAAATTATAGGCTCATTTTCTTCATGCTGTTTGAATCCCCATTTTTAAAATTACAGCAAATAAAAAAATATGTTTTCCAAATTATAGATTTATATATTTTTATAGTGTGTCTATGATTTAATCCCATTTTTATTGGTATTTTAAAAAATCTTTAATCTTAATTTTTAAATTTATGTTATTTATTCGACTTTTTTTAAATCTAAAGACAATCTAATCTTTCTTTTTCGTTCAAGTAGGAGACTTGCAGTATTTTTTTCTTACAGTAGGTGGCAGATGTAGACTATGTATTTCATTGTAATTTTGTAAATTCCTTAGCAAGGGAATTATTCTATTTTCTGAAAATCCGTATAAATGTTTAGGAGCACCTGAATGTTAAAAATGTTATTGCTTCCTAATAAATTTTGTTTTAAGTACCACTGAACTCTCACAATGCCTTAAATATTAATAATAATAATTAAATCACAGGTTAGAAAGAGAATGGATTGGAATTAAATGATTTCTGCTGCATTAACCTTGAAGTCAAACTTGTTNGATGCCTTGAAATTGAAAAATATTATCTTCCCCTGTAGAAATAGATTAGAAGGGTATTGTGTGATTAAAAAGAAAAGAAATCTGACATCTGTACTGTGGCTTAAGGTTTATTCAGCTAGCAGATGGTTTTCTTCAGGCATTAGTCTGTTCAAGGGTAGCACTCAAATTTCTGTTGTGAAGTAAGATGAAAATGCCTGCCTTTGAGTGAAGTAATACTTCTGTGAAGGCTTGTCACAGTGTTATTCCAAGTTTACTTGATTTTGTTTCAATTCTCTTCTTCATGTGGGATTCAAAAAATGATCTTTGAAGCCTAAGGAAGCCATCTGGGTTTTCCCCAAAGCCAATGGTGAGCAGCCATAAGGAGGAGCTGACTTAGGGGTTGGATTTGATGACCCGTGTGGGTCCCTTCCAGCTCAGAACATTCCGTGAATCTGTGAACAACTGAAGAACCTTCTTCACTATTCAGGATCTGGGTCCCTTGATGAAGATGCAATAAGGAATGTGCCCAAGTCTGCTCAGGTAAACATTAAATTTTTGCCTGTGCTCTAAAGAAAGCTCTACTAATACTACTACTATCTGACACCATCTCTTTTCCCAGGTGATGCTATTACTGGCCTGGTTAGGTAAAAGAAGCTGATGACTCTGCACCTCTGCAGTCACTTCATGCAAATTTGGTCTCTGCTGCTAAATAGGACAGTCAGAAAAAGATCCATGCCCTCAAAGCCTATAGACATGCATATATACAGTTGGACTCATTCAGCACAGGTCCATGGCGAAAGCTAAAAATGGTGTAGATGATAGGGAAATTAGTGCTTGAATGTGGACATATCTACAGGGGCTGCACAATAACAAAATCACACCACAACTTGGAGTTACTTTTTTTACACTACTTCTGGATATATTAATGAGATTTTAAAGCTGGAATTATATTTATATATTTATATATTTATATATTAAGAGAAATATGCAAACATTGAAGAAAGTCCAACAGTTATAGTTATTACTCATACACAATCTCCTAGTGGTGCCAAGCACTCTAAAATTATAGGCTCATTTTCTTCATGCTGTTTGAATCCCCATTTTTAAAATTACAGCAAATAAAAAAATATGTTTTCCAAATTATAGATTTATATATTTTTATAGTGTGTCTATGATTTAATCCCATTTTTATTGGTATTTTAAAAAATCTTTAATCTTAATTTTTAAATTTATGTTATTTATTCGACTTTTTTTAAATCTAAAGACAATCTAATCTTTCTTTTTCGTTCAAGTAGGAGACTTGCAGTATTTTTTTCTTACAGTAGGTGGCAGATGTAGACTATGTATTTCATTGTAATTTTGTAAATTCCTTAGCAAGGGAATTATTCTATTTTCTGAAAATCCGTATAAATGTTTAGGAGCACCTGAATGTTAAAAATGTTATTGCTTCCTAATAAATTTTGTTTTAAGTACCACTGAACTCTCACAATGCCTTAAATATTAATAATAATAATTAAATCACAGGTTAGAAAGAGAATGGATTGGAATTAAATGATTTCTGCTGCATTAACCTTGAAGTCAAACTTGTTCATTTGTCATGTTTTCATTTTCCTAGAGTTAAGAGTGAGCAAAAATGTTTCTGTCAAAGAACAGTTGTTTTCATATATGTATAACAAGCACTATGCTAGATCTCCTAAGCAATGCATTGTCTGCAGTCATTTTAATTTCTTCTAGTGACTTTATGCAACAATACAGAGCTTCTTTTGATGAGAATAGATTTGCAGTTGTAGAATTTTAAAGACCAAATCAAAGTATTACACAGGTATTTTCAGTGGCAGCTGTGGAAGGCATGGCAGACACTTCACATGTCTTGTTGAGCGATGGATGACCTCAGAGAGGCACACAATACTTGAGTACTCTGAAAGACCAAGGGAAAATCAATCAGTCTGAAAAGCAATATGGGTTAATGCTAATACGAATGATAGAAAAGAAGCATGGACATAGGTTTTCAAAATCTGTTAAAGAACATTTTTCTAGTGGAATTATTAATGTTTGCTTCCTGCTTCAGCTTTTAATTTATTCCAGCTTTGTCAGACTCCTGCAGTGTGGGTTGTTCTATTATTTTTTTATGTGTGCTCTTAGATTGTGCTTATCGTCATAATACCTGAGTGTCTTATGGTAAGTGCATTGAATAATTACCATCCACTGCATATTTGTGCTGTCAGCTTCTCCCAAGGAGGTAACTGTGTGTGAGAGTGGGGTTTTTTTCAGGCAATTAAAGCAATGCACAGGCACACAGTGATATGTGTTAGAGAGGGCACACTCTGAGAAATATGGCTCGTAATTAAAGGGATCTGATGATTCTTCAGTTCCTGTGGTAGGGCTTTTAGTTTTTTGTTAGCTGCATTTTCTGTACAGTTGGTTGTTTTGCAAAAGGGTGAAGCACCATTATCTCATGAGGGCATATTTATAGAAATTTTAGCTCGTGTGTGTGAATGCTGAAATGGTGGATGCTTGTTTAATAGGCTTGCAATGAAATCAGTAGAATTACAATGGGAATTGGAAGGAACTCCTATACTGTTCTCTATACAATTTATATTTCGTTAATTGTTGCAGTCTTACTGTGCCAGTATTCTTCAAAGAATTATTTAAAGTTCTACTGTAGGAAGCAAATATGTTATCTTGAAATGCATCCCATTTTCTCTCTCTCTTTTTAATTTTTTTCCTTCTTTCATTGTTTGTTCTGTCCTTGCTAATCAGATGGTTGTATTGACAGATTAGCCAAGGGTGGTACATGTTTTCATGGTTAGTGTTTCTGGAAAGCAAGCTATTTACTGGAACCTGTGTGGATGATAAATTCTTCTATAGGTAACTGCCTTACCAATTTATATAACAACTGCCACTGTGAATGGAATAGATGAGCACCCTTGCCATCGAGAAAGAAATCTCTTTAAGTAGTGAGGTTGGATACTATCCAAACCTGTTCTGGATTTTACTCAGTTTATATTAAAAATAAAGAGCAGATTATCCCTCCCTTTATAGATTTCACTCTTCACCATACCTTCTTCTGACTGACATTATAGATGATTCCATTTGATCTGATGCTTGACAATAGCTAATACTAGTTGAATGTACTTGTATCTAATTACCAATGTTTTGCAATACCAAGTAGAGAGGAATAGCAATTTCTGTGATCATTGGTATGCCTTATTCCCATTAGACTGCCATTCAGAGTCTGGAATCTCAGTCTAATTGTGTTTCTTTAGCTAATGAGCAAAGACACAAAACTCTTGTTTACCCCTCATAAGAAAAATAGAATAACTGAGTTGGATTTTTTGTTTTCTGTTTTGCTTTCAGTTAATTGTTTGTATTATCATAAAATCTAAGAATCACAGCCCCAGTACTTCTGTTATGTGCAGTACTGTAAAAACAAACAAAAAAATCTCAGAGCCTACATCATTATGTACAATAAGGAATAAGAAGTGAATTTGTATAAAGAAAAATAAGAGTTCTATTTTGAATTAGGCAATCTTGGCTTTTTATTCATCCACAGAATGGAAAAAAACCCCAACAAAACACCAAAAAACACACAGTGAAAAATATGTCTATAATAATGCTAAACCTTCCTTCTTGAGACACTTAGGCTGAGATGTTCTCTCATCTCTGTTTATTGATGGTTTAGTTGACTATTTACTGGATGTTGGGGTCTTCACAGGGTAAACATTGCCATGAAGAATAATGAAGCAGCTGGATCCTTTCTTATAAATTATAAAATAGATGTAAGAGAAAATTAAAATAATAAATAATAATTGTTGTCTAGATTGCCATCTCAGCATCATTTATGAGACTTGTAGGAACCTGACCTTAGATTTGTCATAAGAAAAGGTAGAAGAAAGTCCTTATTTCTTTTTGAATTATGAATTCTTTCATTAAACCTCATACATAATCCAATTTGTTACTAAGATAACAGAATGTAGTCCTCAGCCGTTAGTAATTTACAGTAATGATGAATCAAAATATGGGCCAAAAGCTGTAATGACTTTTAAAAAATGTCTGTTGATTTTGGTTGCCTCACAGACATAAAATTTCTGATGGTCAATCAAATCAAATACAAATGCATTAATCTTGTCCCCAAAGAGAAAGAATTTGATCTAGGTCTTGCACCGTATTATTTTGTGTTTCAATACATATTAATATTCTGGTGCTTTATTCAAATTTTAGTGCATTATTCAAATCTGCATTCTGCTTTTTTGCTTTGGATTATTGTGCAATGTTTTCTCTTTATTTTCTTTTTTCCTATTTGTCTGGCTCCATTTAGGCCCTATATTTAACTGTGTCTCAATCGTATTGAGGTATTAAATTGTTACTGCCTGGGCTGACTTGAGATTATGAGAATAAATTGGAATTATGCTATTTATTTCAAATTAAACACAGATTCCTGTAGATCTAGTCCATCTGCTTTGATGCTTTGATTAGCAGAGTCAGGCTAATTAAATTCTGCTCACTGTATTTAAATTCTTGAATGTATTTTGTTCATGGTCATCCTTCAAGCAAAAAGATAGTTGTCTGGTGAATCTGAAAACATCCTGAGCTATTATTCTGAATCTGATCTTGGAAAGGGCTTCAGATGTTTACATAGGCTTTTGGTTTTGTTTTACTTTGTTTTGTGGGGCTTTTTTTGTAAGACATATTATGCACTGCTGTTCTGCTAGGTTGGACAGTTCTATTGAGTGAATGGCTAAAGAGTATAGTCAATTCAGCGGATTTTGTTTGTTTCTAAATTGCATCTAGAAATGATCCTTGATTTATATTTAAGGGCAGGGTAAGCCCAGATTGCTCAGCTCCTTTCTTTCTCTGCAGTTCACAGTGGACTGTCAGCTTGCTCTTACATGTACAAATGTCAAGTTAATTCAACAGTAGACATGACCTAAAAGGCACATATAATCCAAATCCCACAACCTCACTATGAGCCTGAGTGATACTTATTGCTTGTGCATTTGCAGAAAGACACCTTACTTTTTAAAATCATAGTGAAAACCAAAATATGCTCATCTAGAAGTTGTTTAAAACAATGAAAGACAGTTATAATAACAAAAATGAAAAATGAAGATTGGCTTTATATGTAACTCTTTCCAGTGCTGTAGGAACAATTGGGAAGAAGAGGAGATAGGACAGGGAAGAGTTTCAGAATTTCCAAGAGAAAGTTGCTGTTCTGAAAATTGAGTAGTGAATGCAGGGACTGGTTGGCTTCTCACATTTTTCAGACTGTCATAGAAAATGTAAGATACTGCAAGGATGAGATGGGGATATTTTTTTTTCTGTCCTGATGGAAGCTGTTCCAGTGACAGAAATAAAATGTAAGCAATGAACCACTGAGAGGCAATGCAAGAAAGACTGTGATCTAAAAGTCAGACCTTTCTTCTGGCAAAGATGAGACAAAGCTCCAGCCCTGGTATTGCTCTGGTATATATTTTCCATATATTTTGGTCTGTATATTTTGAGTTAAGGAGTTAGTGGCAGGAAAGGAAACAGGAATGCAGAATCTGGGCTAGAAAGAGGCTATGTCTCTTTTGTCATCAGTTGCCATTGACTGGCCTGACGTTCTGATTTTTTTCACTGTTTTCAGAAATCAGGCCTTGATTATCAAAATTACACTTAAGATTCACAGAAGATTTAGGGATAGTGTTTAAAAAACCTTTTCAATTTTTTTGTCTATATATAAATTTCTAATTCTAAATACCTATTTATTTAAAAGTAGGCATACTGAAGCCTACTAAGTTCAATAAGACCCAAATTTGACCTACCTAAATAAAAGAAATAGTAAGAACTATAATAGTAAGAAATACATAAGAAAAGTCTGAGAAGGGTAAGAAGGGAAACTAATTTTTTTTTAATCCTGCTCTTACTTGATGCATTGCCACCAAACCCATCATCACTAGCATCATAGAAACATAATATCAAGGACTGGTTTGGGTTGGAAGGGACCTTAAAGATCATCTGGTTCCAAACACCCTGCTGTGGGCAGGGTCATCTTCCACTAGACCAGGATGACAGAGCTCCATTCAACCTGGCTTTAAACAGTTTCAAGGCTGGGACATTCACAGCTTGTCAGAAGCATCACTCTCTCTAGGAACTGAAAGTCTTTCTGGGCTTTTGGCAGATTTATAAAGCTAGAATTTCAATATAGTTATTCTAAATTATGGGCTTTATTCAAGAAGGAAGGAACACGTAAGTGAAATCCCAGTGTAGGAGAGAAGCTGCTTCCACTTTCATTTGACGTTAGATGAAACTATTTGTAAAATACAAGTCAGAAGAGATACGTGTACATACCTACAGAGTATTCTTCTGTTTGGAATTCTGTAATGGTGTTTTATAAAGGTCTTTAGGTAACAGCTTATTTCCCTCAGTTGACATGTAAATTATGATATTAGTGTTAAGAAGACCCTTAAACTCTTGATATTTAATTTTAAGTGGCTGTTGAAGACTTTAGCACACACAAATCTTCTTAGGCATCAAGTCCAACTCCCTGAAGTTTAAAAAGAGCTTTATTTTAGCTTTCAGCAAACATATTTATAGAGTTTCTATATGCATGGCATCAAGAGATACCATTTTGGTTACTATTACAATTAGTGGTTATTAATATTACTATTATTAGTTATATTTATCCTTGTTACAATTGTAATCATAAGCTATAAGAATGTGTTGTGATGCTTTGCTGAGTTCTTACATGTTTAGAAATCCCACTGGCGTCAATTATTTGCTGTTATTATTGTTATCAATGATTATGATCAATGATATGCTGCAAAATATTTCAAGAACATTTTAAGTCCCCAGCTGAGCTCACAGCCTCATTTTGCCAGGCTTTACAAAAACACACAGCAACAGATTATGCCTCTCTTTCTGTATAAACAGACATAAAACATAAGAAGCTGTTGGCATGATTTGATTAGGAGAGCAATACTTTTAGGTAGTACAAGATTAATTCTTATTTTAGTTTCAAAATGCATGATTTCAAAAATGCAAATCATTCTGGCTTTAGTAGAGCCTTATTTCTGTATTTTTGGTGTTGTTCCAGAATATAGAGGATAATTGGTAATGTGTTTTCTATTTTATTCACTTTGAAATACATTAATTCAGTAATTTGACTTTAGTTTGACTAGCCATAAAAATCCATTGGTAAAATATCTAAGAGTTTTCAGCAGTTAAAACTGCTGATAGAAAAAATCCAAGAAATATTGTAGCTAGCTGGTTTCTTCTATCCAGCCCAGAATTATATCAGACAGGTTCCAGCTGGCTACCTTTTCCAGGAGTGTCCTTGTCCCAGGGCACTGTGGCAGTGTCCCACAGACACTTGGCCAGAGGATCTGCCGCCTGCCAATGTCGTGCAGGGAGCGAGAGTTTGGTTTAGCTATCAGCTGAAGGAGAATAACGAAAGGGCCCCTTGATATGCCTGTATTCTGCATGGCTTTATTGCAGGATGCTCCACACAGAGGGGAGGCAGGGATCAAAGAGGGTGAGGTCCCTCGGACACAACCTTGAGAGGGATCCATCACAACCAATCACCAGAGGGTCTGGGGTGGGACAAAGGCGGATCAAGGTTACCTGGTCCTGTGGGAGGGGGGAGAGAGGGGGCATAGGGGATAACACGGAATAGTACAGGGGGTGTGGGGGGAGGGAGGAGATGATGGACATCAGTAGTAGCTACTCTGGTTTGCCCTGGGTTAAACCATGGTCACATCAGTTCCCAGGGGGGACTCAGCAGCCTTGGAAGCCCTCCGCCAATGTTCTTTCTCTTCTTCTACATCATCTTCCCCTTGGGTCTTCAAAGCAACTTCCACGGCAGCTACAAAATATTGTCAAAAAAAAACCCCACCTTGAAAAGTTCTTATCATATACTCAAGTAATACAATATGAATTCATTGGAACTGAGTGAGCCTGTGGAGGATCTAACTCTGTATGGTTATTTGGCAAGTTAGTGAGGTTTTGCTGGACCTTTTTTGTTCTTAAAGGACATGGAAAAAGTGATTTAACCTTGAATACTAATATCTTTATGGTAACATATTCAGAAGCAGAGTACGAAACAGTAGTAATTTAGGATTTTAGATACAAGTCATGCCTAATGAAAGCAAGATCCCGTATCACAGACTGATCATAGAAGATGATAAATTGGCTTTCTGACTCCTCATAGCATAAAAGAGGAAGCGGAAACACATCCTGCAAAACATAAATCAAGAAGTTTTTCCTTTCTGTGTTCCACAGAAAGTCCTCTCAGAAGGTCTAAGGAAACTCCAAGTTTGATCTGTTTATTTGCTTCTTTTGCAATGTCTGTCTCTGTTTTTTTTTCCTTTTCATTTTCCACTATGCCCAAAACAAACAGTTGCAGGCTTTAGTGATTATTTTTATATCTGATTAGAAATAATCTATTGTTCTTGAGATTGAATTAAAATTTTCTGGACTTTGGTAAAATATGGGTTGCTTTAATTTCACTTCCTTATTAAGCATGGTCTGGGAAATTTGCAGGTTGAGAGATGCCTCATGTTTCAAAAGCAAAATGCTGCAGACTGTAGCAGGCGGGTAAGACTCGTACAGTGGCCTCCTGCAGGATACACAGCTCAGCTCAGCATTGAAAATGTTTCATTTGCATAGACATTCACCTTATTGATTGCAACAGAAAAGACAACAGATAAATGTGATAAAAGTCAGTGCTGCTCAAATGAGTACTTGTTTTTAGCCTGCATGAAGGCTCAGCTGGAGCTTCTGTGATAGGGCTAGTCTCTCAAAACATTTGTCTCATAAACATTTTTAAAAAATCTGCATGAAGCGATATAGAAAACCAAAGGAAGTCACAACTTTATGTTCATGACAGTGAGACAGCACTGTAATTTGAAAATGCTTCCAATAAAATAGGAATGAATGTACTTTCCTTGATCTGACATCTTCAAAACATTTTTTGCCTACTGTTCTTTACAGATATGCTGTGGCACGCCACAAGCATTTTTGGCATGTATTGCAGTCACAACAACTTCATATTTCCTGCAGATTTGCACCAGGTACAATGGTGGTATAGGCAGGTATAATGGCTTTCCCTCTTCCTTGCTGTCTTTTATTGCCTTATCTGGCAGCTGGAAAGGACGTCTCGTGTCTGCACATATAGCAGGTTTCAAGTCTCAGATTAACATAAGAAATCTTGAAGGATATTGGACAAAATGTTTTTCTTTAATGTACGATAACCCTTGCCTCTAAGATTGTTAATGGCAGGAAACTTAGGTGTTTCTATTGTAACAATTCACAGTGACAATTAAACCCAGAGACAAATGGGTTTGGCTTCCTCTGTCCTCTGTTAAATGTCTGAAAGTCAGAAGCTGAAATATGATCTAGTCAGCCTTGACTCCCTTGTCAGCCAAGTAACAAAGTTATGTACCTCCCAAGGGTGTTCCATTCCTAAGGAGTGTTTAAGACATGTCGCTTCAATTGTCTAGGAATGTGTCTTTCTCCAAGTAAAGGAGCCTCTGGCTTCAGATGTGAATGCAATTTTTTTCAAGTATGAAGTTAATTATACTTAAACTTGTCCTTGAGTGCTTCAAGATTTTGATACCTAAAGACAACAGAAGCTTCAGATGGTACAAGGGATCATGTGAACAGTCTGTGCCCAAATCATGTCAAATATAATACAGTTTAAACAGCTGATAAAAATGATTTTATGCTGTGGGTTTTTTTTCATTGGAATGAGAAAAGGAACTCTCACAGAGAGACCTCACTACTGCCCTTTTATAGCTGGCAACTGCAATTGGGTGTCTGCAAGAGAGTGACTCAAATGCTTTTTGTCTAGTGGGGATGTAAAAAAAAATTTCATGGTAGGTGTGTGTATGTGCCTGTGCATGCCTACATAAAACATGTCTGAAATGTAAGAGAACAGTACTATACAAAGCAAGAATAGTATAAATTACTTAAGTTATCATGGCAGTACTAGCTCAAGGAGGATATTTAAAGGGTCTGTGTTGAAACACCCCAAAATGACCATGATCAAGGTTAAAGGGCATTGCTACTTTCTCTTTTTTCCTCCTTTTCATTCTCAGCCAGTGCTGCCACAGGCCCGTTTCTGTGAACTTTTGGGACAGCCAGCACTTGGCAACGCTGAGTTCTACAGCACAGGTGTGTGGAAATATGGGGACTCAGCAGTGCTGTAACTGAACTTGTTTTTTCAGCACTAAACATCTGTCTTTCAATTTCATAAAGCAAAGGAGGGTCAAAACAAGCAGTTACAGAATGAAGTCTCACAAATCACCTCATGCATGAAATCACAGGAGAAATGGGGTAGCAGGACCAACCAGCTCACTGCTTTTCATGCTCAGCACATGCCACAGCATACCCACCTCTGTGGCTTTGGGGGTAGCCAGGGGAATCCCAGATGTGGTCTGTGCTCCCTGTGCTGCCGTGCACTTCGTCCTGTGATGTGTCACAGTGCTGGCATTGCTGCTAGGATGTGTCATCTGCCCTTAGACCCAGAGGAAAATGAAACTGAAAAAGTTTTTACAGGAGACTTGCAAGATCTAATGGGGATGGATCCCATTACAACCAAGGCAAGAGATACAACTGAGATAAAAATCTCTTTGGTTGGCAGCAGCTTTTCTGAGCACTGCACTTGGTGCCAACGGATTGATTTGAGCTTGGCTTTATCCTGGACAAATCTGTGGAAGATGCATTACCAGTAAAAAAAGGTAAACAGAAGATCTGCAAGTTTAAAAGGTCAGGGGAAGCACAAATCTCTCAGCTGGAATGTGAGGAGCTGATCCAGGGCCAAATCTTGAGAGAGTGGTAAAATTCATTGTAGATTAGATGATGATAAAATTAAAAAGTATGTGAGTAGAGAGGATTTCTGAATTCAGAAATTAAAACTGGGTTTTAAAATTTCAGCCCAGTATCTAAACCGTCAGTCATATTTTTTCTTTCCAATTAAACATCTAAAAGCACATTGTATTGATATCTATGAGAAAAGTTGGTAACTTTTTCATACTTTTCCACTATAAAGAAGCTGTGAACACAATTGATATTTCATGCTTATTTTCTCAAGATGTTTTATCCTTGAATAGATGGCTGGGCTTAATGGTAAAGTAAGATATTAAATAACACAGGATCAAAGTCTTCCATATTTGCTCTGCATCAGGGGAGAATGCTATACTGAATAAAAAGTAAACTTTATTTTTATGAACATCTGTCTATCTTACTGTTCTGCTTATAACACAGACTGTTGAAATGGAAATAACACCAAGTCTAATGTTTAAAAACCAAACTAAAGAAAAGGCATTTTTTTATCATGACTCAATAACCTCTGAAGAGATATTATGGGGGATTTTTGGACGTGTTTTACGGGTTTCTCTTTTTTTTCCCCCTAGTTTGGGTTTTAGAAACTCTGAGCTGAGGAGATTTGAAAATCTTCAGTTCTGTTTCTTTCTTCTTAAATCACTGTAAAAGCCTTTGACTTTAGGTGTCACAATAATGAATAAATTAATTATGGATTGCTATAAAGTGTGAGTGCCATTACAACTGTTTAGAATGTGATAAAAATCTTTATTCTCCTTTTCAAACAGAAAATGCAGCATGTATTATAATTTCAATAGCAAGTGACTATATTTAATGTTGAGCTTCCTTGAGATTACTGCAGTGTTATCTTTTATTGACATTAAGCACCGTTTTTAGTCCAAAGATATTTTTCTTCAGAAGTAATATGTTAGTATTTGTGTTACCATTAGCATGTTAAAATGAAGGGCATTTAGATTTACTATTAGTAAATGAAAATACTGCTAAATTCACATTAATATTAGTTCTAGAACCTTATACATTTAAAATATTCTGTAACATAATTATATAAAGGAAATTCAGTTTTAATATGTCAGATAGTTTTATCATCTTACAGGCAGCCCTCCAAAGTTAATAATGTCAGGAAATATGAAGTGTTTTTGACTATAAGATTAGACTTTTTATTTGGGAAAGGGCTTTAATTTTCATTTTAAAAGTAGATTTCATGCCCCATGAAATTTAAATGGTGACATTTAGAAAAAGTTCACTTTACTATAATGTAGTGAAAAATTATAGTGTACATGCTTCTTGCTCAATCCATCAAGACTGCCTCTGGAAAGACCAGGAATCTTTTTGCAGGTTAAAAAAAAAAGTGAAATTCACTGAATAATTAGTTTCACCAATTGTTTATCCCTAGGAGACATATAGCTGGCCAGAATTATTTACTTCCTTAATTGTATTCACTGGAGTTTGAAAACAAAGCTTTGAAATGTATTCAAAACTTTTTTTTTATATTTAATTGCACTTCTGTCCTAAAAAGGTTTAACCTCTGCAGAGAAATTCCAAGAGCACCTGACAAAAATTAAACAAACGATGCTGGTAACTCTTTATTAGACTTGACTAAGCAATGCTGTGATCCCCCACCACCTTTTCAGGAAGTGGGAGTTGTCTTATACAAGAAAGTTTTGCACATAGGCTTCTTCATAAGAAAGTTAGTGAAGAAGAGTCACTTACCTTTGAAAATAAACAAGTGAAGTCTTCTAGGCCAGTGTTCAGAATCTCTATAGGCATGTCTTGATGTTTATAATTTCATAAGAAAGAGAAGTGAACATTAAAAAGATTGAAGCAGAACTAAGTGTTTTAGTGAAGTGCACTGCCATAGGCCATCTCTGCAGAAGTGGAGAGCTGCCCCCAGCAAAATTATGGCCAGTCCTCTGTGCAGATAGAGACCAGCAGAGACAAGATGCAGGAAATCAGCTCAGTGGGTGTGCTAATATCGTCTGGGGTAGAGTAAATTTTCTTCACAGTAACTTCACAGTATGGAGTTGGGTTTTGGATTTGTGCTGAAAACAGTGTTGATAACACAGGGATGTGTTTGTTACTGCTGAGCAGCACTTACACAGTGTCAAAGCCTTTTCTCTTCCTTTTACATCCCACCAAGGAGTCGGGGGGAACACAGCTGGGACATCTAACTGCACCTGACTAAAGGGATCTCCCAGACTTTATGGCATCATGTTCAGCATAGAAAGCCTTGGGAAGAAGGAAGGAGGGGATATTCAGAGTGATGGCATTTGTCTTCTCAAGTAACTGTCACACATGATGGAGCCCAGCTCTCCTGGAGATGGCTGAACACCTGCCTGCCATGAGAAATGGTGAATGAATTTTCTGTTTTGCTTTGCTTGCATGCATGAGTTTTTCTTCCCCTATTAAACTGTCATTATCTCAGCCCACGAACATTTTTCTTTTTACTCTTCTGATTCTCTCCCCAGTCCTGTTGATGGGGGAGTGAGTGAGTGGCTCACTGGTGTTCAGTTGCCAGCTGGGGTTAAACCAGAACAGCAGGCTATCTTCAAGTACCATTGATAAAAAAAAGATTTGTTGTAAAGAGGAAACAGGCCAATTTACTGCCCTTCAAGTGCCCTGGCTGTTCTTCAAAAAGAGGTGGGTAGTAAAAAGCAGCCATCCCTTACATTCCCTGGTTGCCCTGTTAATAATATATTTTTGTTAAACATGTAGTAGCAATGCAGCTGTGACCTGTGATTCATTAGTTTTGTAGTTGGATAGGTATATATGAATCCTACTGCTTCAGTTAGTATCAGCCAGCAACTGGCCATTAATTTCATCAATCAACGACTGAGCCTCATGGACTGGTTACAATTAGTGTTAACTAAATGGTGTATAACAGCATGCATAAGCCCTGGCAGATGTTGTAATTCTCACTGGGCTTTGCTTTTTTTTAGAGAAACTGCTTATTCCTCAAAGAGCTTTTTGATATAAATGAGGAAGAAAGCAAAAAAAAAGAAAGGTGAAAAAATAGATATCTTCATATTAAAGCAAAAGTTCAAGACCCAGATCCAGTAGAGAACATATTCAGCTGCACCCTTCCCAAATCTTCGGTAAAGGCGTTTTCAAAAGAGATTTCTATAGAATCATAGAATGGCCTGGATTGGAAGGGACCTTGACCATCTAGTTCCAGCTTCCCTGCCATAGGCAGAGACACCTTCCACCAGACCAGGTTGATCAGATTTCTGTCCAACATTGCCTTGAACACTTCCAGAAATGGGGCATCTACAGCTTCTCTGAGAAATCTCTTCCAATGCCTCACAGTAAGGAATTTCTTCCTAATAGTCAATCTAAATCTAGAATAGCGAAGAAAACAAGTGACAATGATGAAAAATCATGAGTTCACTGAATAAAATACAGAAACAGGAATGTAATGGATGGTCTGAGTTTAGAAACTGCAGATCAAATGGGGGGAAATTGCTATGTTGGCTTCTCTTGCTAATTTAGGAAGAAGCTTTAGCAATATTTAAGAATTTACAATTGATTTATTCTCTGTAAACAATCCAGTAATTTTGAGAAAATCAGTTCAATGGAGCATGTTTGCTTTACAATTTCCCAAAGAAGGAAGGAATGTCCTGAACACTTTTTACAGTTTTCTTCAGATTGTGAAGACAGTTGTTTTATCAAGTGTAAGAAATAAATCAGGGGCCTGAAAAAAGCAATAAAATTTACAGGCATAAAACTTTAGCCAAGGAATAAGATCATGTAAAACTAAAATGACTTTCAATTCTTAAATACAGAGAAGCAGAAAAGTTGCCAGTCTAATGTACGAAGTAGCGGGTAAATGGAAAGACTTTACTGGTAGGTGTAAATCATGTTTGTGTATTGATTACCTGTTTCACCTCAGGTGTCAAGGTTTAAGAACCCAAATTTTCCATAAAATGAACAATTAAACAGGGTTGCTGAGGAAGAATACAATCTTACATGCTTGTCTGGACACTAGTTGTACCCTATGAGCCCCATGGGTTAAATCTTTCTGTAATCTAGTGAGCTTAAAATGCTTTATTAAGAATAATCCTGATAGTATTGATTAATTGATGACAAGATAAGATTTAGAAGTGCTAAAACAAGTTTTCAGTCTCTTCAGTTTATTCAAAAGGAAGCCTGGCTTCCTATCCTCTGAATTTGATTTTCTTATACTGTATCATTCTCAAGTTATAGAAGAAATGCTTTGAGATGATCTATTTCTCTGGATTTGAAATGCCATAATATCCATTAAATGACAGAATGGCCACTACAGGAACTACCCTGCATATTTGATTTCCACATCTCAGTCGAACTAGAGTAGCGGAGCGATCCAGAAGCAGGATGATCCAGATTCCAGGGATCTGTCCGTCACTGTTTTTTAGTGTCTTTGACTTTGGGAACTGAGTCAAAATGGTGATCACCTTCTTTTGTGTCAAGCACCTTTTCTTTTGTATACTTCTCTTGTTAACATTGTTGCTCTTACTGTGCATTATTCCATTGCATTTCCATAAGTGGTCATTTCAACCCATAGTCTCTGCCTCTGTCCCTCTCTCACCGGGGGGATGAGGGGAAGGGGAATGGCTTATTTGAAGTTAAATTCCCAGCTGGTGTTAAATGACTACAATAGTTTATATACAGAGGCAAAGAGATTAAATATCTCTTCATTAGTGTTATTAATGATAGCCTGATTTGTCTCTTTAAGTATTTATTTACTTGCTCCTGATAAATGCATTTTGTTTCTGTTAAGAATCAACATGTAAGTTGTATGTTGTTTCCACAGTATGATCTAAAATTTTCAACAGATTTTTCTAACATGCTTAAAACTTTCCCTGTGGACTTACTATGGACTTCTCATCTACTACAGAAGAATCTAGATTAAACACAAAGCATAAGAGGAATTTCAAGTCTCTCAGCTTCTTTTCTTTAAAATAAGAAGAATTTTACCAAGTAGTCTGTGTATATAATATTTGTGCAGCACAATACAGATGGTTTCTACCTGTGTGTTCTATACACTCATTTTTATAAAAAGAGGAAAAAGATAAAAATTGCAACAGATATACTGCATTCAGCCACTATCCCACAGGTATCCTTAACTCAGTTTTCTGTTCAAGAAAGCTGCTTTGCAGCCAAAAAAGTGTTACTTTTTTCAACAATATGTGTTTTCTCTCTAATTTTATTATATTTTCACTCTTGATAGAAAACAATCACTGTTCTTATCACTTTGGGAAATGAATTCTTTTTAAGCACATATTAATACAATATTGATAAAAGCCATTGTTATGTATATATGTCTGGAGCAAACAAAAGTAATTTTGTTCCTCTGGACTTTTTAAAGCTTCAGCATTATTGGCTGTCTAAGTCTCATTGATTTTCCTCATGTAAGCCTATGGAGCTTTTTGTAAGTAATGAAATGCTAGGGTTCAGTGTGGTGCATCTTTCATTAAATCTGCAGTGATGAAATCTGTTTAATAATGTGTATGGCATTCTTTTCCCCTCCCCCAACTTTCATCTGGGATGGAGATGTAATTGAATTGCTTTTCTTTCATTTTTTACATAGACAGGTAGTAAAATCCATTATATTTTTAAGGCATTGTGAAATTCAACTTTCTTGTCAAGTTAGAACCTTGCTTTTACATGTATGTATATCTGTCATGAGGAAATAAAATACAGATTAGAAAAGATACCTGTTCAAACATCAAATTAGTAGCCAGAACTAAACAGCGAGTAAAACAAAAAGAGAAGGAAATTAATTGTCAAAAAATCACAGACTCAGTGCTCTATTCCAAGAATGCTTAATCTTATGGATATTTTTATAGAATCTATCTGAAGTTCATGGGATGATTGTTGTAAACAAGATTGAAGCTTTTCTTACAATGAAATTAATAAATGTGGCTACAGATTCAGTTATATCTCATGAAAAAGAAATAATTCTCCAAGCTTTTATTGTTTTAAAAATGGGTAATAATTCATATTTTTTTGTTATTGAGCGCTTGGAATATAAACAGCATTATGGTAAAACATTCAAGTTGAATTTATAAAGCAAGATTCTGAGTCTTGGCCAACACTAGATCATTAATCATGTGCTGTAGAGAACTGGAACTGGAAAGAATGGAGGCAACTGTCCTTTGCACCGCATGGAGAAATATATATTAGTTCAGAGAAAATGTTTTGTTGGGTAAAATATCTGAGCTTGAATTATAGCTATGTCAATGATATTGATGAATTACAGATAAAATTTAAAAAGCCTTTTTCCATGAATAAATAAATAAATAATAAAACTCCTTAAATATTGATCAGATCAACTTATTAAGCCTGACACTGTCTTTACAGTGCAACCCACTTTATTTCTGCAGATAAGGCTGCTCTGCTTGAAGATTACTTTAGTGCTATCCAATATCATAACTTCTGTGTCCATTTTAAAATCCAGATGAAGCTCATAAAAGAAAGTCTGTTTCTACAATTTCTTTCCTTCTATCAGATAGGACAGAATTTTATATTTCAGCTACACATGAATTTTTCAAAGCCATTAAGTCTATACCATAGCATAACTTTCTACTCAGCTCTGATGGGTGTAATGCAGGGATCCAGTTCTTCAGCTTCCTCTAGTTTAAATCAACTTATTGTTTCAGTATCTTCAAATATAAATCCTCTGGTCCCCTTTTCTGCTAGTTACAAATTCATTGATGTGATACAGGTCTGAAAATAATGGACTTGTAAACTGTTGTACATTGAAATGAAGGAAAAGCACAGGGTTTATTCAGAGGAAAAACAGCTGTTGTGGAACTATGATTTTAAGAGGAGAGAACGGCACTGTGATACAGCACAGCTGAACCATTAAAGAGGCTGTTTACAAGTGTCCTTCAGTTACATGAAATGTTATGAGGCAAATGGTTTGCCCTTGACAGAGTATGCATGTGTTGCTAGATAAAGAGTGGCCAGAGACTGGAGCCATGGCTGCCTTCACCTTTCAAATGTCAGCTTGCTCCCTGGATTTGGGCTTGGCAGGCTCTCTCTAAGATAAAACTTGCCTACAGGGGTCTAAATCTGAGCAATATGGGTACAAATCAGTTGATGTCACTTTGCTTAGGATCATGCCTTGTTCTTTTACTACTTATCACTGTAGATGGTCACTATGTCCTCACATGCATGAAATGCTTGTTATAAATCTGATGATGCTGGAGACATTTCCAGCTGAAAACTTGTGTGACTTTCTTTCCCAGCATTGACAGGATGATAAAGGACAGACCAGTAGGCACTAGTAAGTGGAGGACATAAGCATGGACATATCCAAATCTGTCTTCTTCAAATGGTGCTGTGTGTATGGGGAGAGGGCAAGTAATCAGTCACCCTCCCTCTTCCTAATTTTGCATGCTTGAGGCCTGAGTTCAAATTAGTCAGGAAATGAATGTAATCTGGGGACCGATAGTCTGTATCCTCTCCAAGATATCACATCCCTGTTACCCACAAAATGGCAGCCATTTTTTTTAAAGGGGACTCCTAGAAATATGATGCATTTGAAGGTAGGAGCATGCATTTTATTTTTTATAATATATAGATTATAATCTTGTTATCTTTGTAATAGTCAGCATATAGTCAGCATAGATGTTTGTTCAAAAATGAGTCTAAATACTTTGAAACATTTCATAATATTTCAGAAGGCTTCTCTGTAACTTTCTGGTTTTGGTACATAACAGCCCTGAATAAGGTTTAGAGTAATTTCAGCTGTTTTCTGAATTTTACCACCACTAGAGTTGGCCAACCTCATGTTTTTTTCCTATACAGACTTTTGCATTAGCTACCTGAACAGTTATTATAACAGCCTGAGTTCTTATATTACCCTCTCTGTTCCCCACCTTTACTTTGTCTTTCCAGTAAGCTCTCTTCAGAGATAAATACAAATATGAATTGCCCTTATAATTCAGTCTCTTCTAAACGATTCATTAATTTCTCTGTATTTGTATCTACTCATGATATTTATGTACTCTACTATTGTGCACTCTTCTCTTGTTTGCTTTATTACTCCTCTGAAGTGTAGGCTTTGGAGATTTCTTCTATCTCTTGTATGATGGAAGGCCACTTAGTATGCATTCTCTTTCCTTGTCCTTGTTTTTTTCTTAATCCTGCTCTTTTCTTCCACATATAAGCGACTTATCTGAAAAGACTGAATGTATTTTTCCTGAATGTAATACAATATATCTTCCTTGTACTCTGAAGAAACACTGAAATGAGGCAATCTGGTTAAAAAAGGAAATAAAGAAAACCACTGTATCTCTATGTATAGTAGAAACAACATCATTAAAATAGTCTTAAAAAAGTAAAATCACAATTCTGTTTTTTTAACCTGAAACAATTTTACTGGAATCAAAAGGAAAAGACTCATTTCTAATGCATTTAAAGTTCTGCAGCTTTTATTGTTTTATTTTACTGACATTCAAGGACTGACACAGAAATTATCAGCATTTAAACATATCCCAGGTTATGTTTTGCTAACAATGAATTTAAATTATTACTCATTTCCAGTTTAGGCAAAATTTGATCAGAAAGATAGAAGAAAAACCAGCTAAAGGAACAACTTTTTTTATAAATGCTTTTAAAAACACACATTAGCCATATAATATTGATTACTGTTTTGAACTCTCATCCTTTTCCACACTAGCATTAGTTTAAAGGTCTTCTGCTGCAGTTTTCTTAGAATGTACCACAGTTGAACAACACATTTTGGAAGCTTTCTGGGACATCCCACTGGTATTGACTAGACTGCATAGATAAGAGTTCATATTCCCATAAAGCTTAAAAATAGATTTTGAAAGAATCCAGTCACTTTAAGAAACCTTTCCAATACAGAGGCCAGTTGTAATAGGCAGATCATGTGCTGACCAGAAACCTGACTCAAAAGCTAAAAATTCTGTCCCACCAGTTATTTGTCAACAGAGACGAAGCCAGGTTACAATCCGTCTCTACTTAAGAAATTTATTCTGAAATATTGTTGCTTTGTAAGTCTAGACCCCCCCAGTTTCTTGTCATCCAGTTTCATCTAGAGCATTGTCTTCCACTGATTTTTCTTCTCTTTAAGACAGTTTTTTTCTTTTTAATATAGTCAAGCCACAGAAACCCATAGTGAAAAAACAGGTAGGTGACAGAATAGCTGAAGTGGAAAGGGACCTCAGGAATTTTCTTTCAATCCTCCTGCTCAAGCAGGACCACTAATCCATAAAGCTGGATTTCAACTTTTCGATGAAATGTGTGGAAATAAGGAACATGAATGCACCTGAGCCAAATATAGGTCAAATCACTGCTTTCCAGATCCTGGGTTTAGCTCTCTATATTGTGCTCCATTACTTTGCATTTAGGTGTCCTTTGGATCAAGAAAGGACTTGCTCCTAAGTCTAAACCCTGGTGATCAATGGAGCAAAACAGTGGCAGTTTGGGAGAAGCAAGAAACAACAGAAGAATAGTCCTAGGTAAAGGGAAAGTTTTCACACTCTTGTTACTAAGTAGCAGGGCAGTCTTGAAATTCACAAATTCACTGTTCTTTTGTGGGGGTGGGGAAGGGGGAAGTTATTTGTGCAATGTTAAGAAGTCACTTCTGTCAATGGATAGGAAAGATGGATAGAAGAATTGGGACCAGATCAGGGTTCAACATCTTCATGGGTGGTCTAGGATGGTAAAGAATGAAGAATGTGAGGTGTAGGGATGTTTTGAAAGAGAGTATGTATAGCTTCTGTGAAAAAATACCACAGCTCATGTCAGTACTTATTAAATGGAAGTGACTTTTTGACTTTTGGGATACCTGACATACTTCTAAGCACTTAGCTATTGGTAAAGATAGTAGGAGTGCTGGGAAGTGTAATAATTTCGTCTTCTTTGAGGCAGAAATAGCAGAAAAGGTGGAAGGCCAAATAGAATTGTAGAATCTTTAAGTTTGGAAAAGACCTCCAGCTTCATCAAATCAAAGATTTGTTCAAACACCCCCATATCAACTAAACCATAGTGCTAAATATCAAGCCTGGTCATTTCTTGGAAATTTTCCAAGGATGCTGATTCCACCAACTGTCCAGGCAGCTGGCTCCGATGCCTAACCACACTTCCAGTGAAAAACCTGAACCTCCCCTGATGCAGCTTGAGGCCATTTCCTCTTTCGTCCTGTCATTTGTTGCTTAGGAGAAGAGGTCAACTCCCATCTTGCTGCAATCTTTGCTCAGGTAATTGTAGAGAGTGATAAAGTTTCCCCACACCTCCTTTACTCCAGGCTAAACAACTCCAGATGCCTGGCTGCTCCTCAATATGCCTTTCTCTCCAGACCCTAGAACAGCTTGTTCCAAAATGATAAAAGTCAGATTTAATACAAATGATCTCAAGCAATAGAACAGATGACTTGCTTATGCAGTACCAGTTGCCCTCATTGTCTATTGCTCTGGTTTAACTAAGCAATTCCTGTCCTTTGGCAAAGCAGCTTGACTGATTGTAATTAATTGTTGCTGTAAGCTAGTGCTTTAAATGCCAGCGGTAGTTGTGCTTAATGAAGTAAGTGAAAATGAAAATGAAATGGATAATTCCTTGTCAGAGGAGGAAAGAACACCCAGTCTAGAGGAACTGTATATAAATATATATAAATGAAAACAACTGCTATAACTTATGAGAGGGCATAAGAGAAATGCAAAGGATAAATCAAAAGAAGTGTGCTGCTGAATAGGAAGCTGTCCTAGTCAATACGACCAAACTGTTTTTGAAATATGCGCTACTCCCTTATATTGAAAAGCTAGCTGAGATAAAGCAGAGAGATGGTAGAGGAAGACATTCTAAGAAGTTTAAGGCAAGAAATTAATAATGAGAACTCTTCTGGGAATGCTAAATGAAAAGGAAAAAGTGTTGCATACTACTTTAAGCTGGGCTGCTGCAAAGACTTAATTTTTCAAATTTCAAGGACAGTTACTGCAGAAGGAAAGCATTTGGTGATAGATAAAATCCTGATTAGTGATAAAGAATGCTTTTAAAATGCCCAGAATCTGTACGTTAAGATTTAAAATACAAAGATGAACTTATAAGGGGTAAAAAAGCCAGTAATGATACTGTGCATCAACAGACCTCCTATTTTCCAAAATACCTAACAGGACAATTAAAATCAGAAATAACTTCTACTACAACTGTCAGCTTAGCATATCATGAATCAACATATACTAGAACTGCATTTGAAAAGCTTTATTTGAATTTATTGTGCCAGTCCTAAAAAGCTTTGGAAACTCAGAAGATCTATTGTCTTTTCAAACATTGCATGTTAGAACCTGTAAAAAAGATTTATGCAGCTCTGTTTATTTCATTTGTAGTGGAGGGCACATCCAGTTAATCCCCACAGTTACCCTAAATCCAGATAGGGCCTAAAGTCTCCCTGAAAAATTTTTGCACGTTACATTTTTTTCACTACTGCAAGGGTCTATCTGACTAAATTTACCACAGCTGTAGAGGGTAGGATTGAGTCTGTGATCCAGCCCAAACTTATCACACATGGAGCAAACAAAAAAGAGTGCAAGGTTGAGGGTACCATCAGGAGAGGGAAGGGAAGAGAATATCTTAGACCTGTGGGAGCTCTTTGTATTGAAACACCTGTGGACTTACACACTGTGAGAGAGGGCCCGCACACTGATGCTTGTAGTAGCTGCCGCTATGTATCCAGTCTGTCCTTCTGGCTATGTCTGGTGAATAGTACTGAGTCTTCAGCTTAGCTTGAAAACTTTACTAGATCAGCAAGAATTGTATTCGCTTGGGCACAAGAACTCTATTTTCCTTCCTAGTTAAAATAGGAGAGCTCTCATCAGTTTTTTATTGTGATTTCAACTAAACCTTTTCTAACTTTGTCTGTGTTAAGGAAAACCAAAACAAAACATGAACAAACAGAAACAACACCACCACAAAAAATATGCTCAAGGGATAGTCTTCTGTACCAACCTGTGATTGTTTTGGCTACTGAATTCTTAGTGTCATCACTGATACAGATTTGTGTGTGCCAAAGTGTTCACTCAAATTTTGCCTGAACACAAACTGATGAGAGAAAATGCCAAGAAACACTCCCAAAAGGCATTATGGACAGCACTGCTCCATATTTGGGTCTCTCTGCTCTGTTTAACTCCCTAACACTATCCCAGCAGGCTTTGAATCCTCAAACTCCCCCACATACTTTTTTATGATACACTGCAGATCTTCAGTGTACGTGTCATGTAATCTCAGAGTCAGCTGTAGACTTTCCTTCAGTGATTTTGAACTGATGAAAATAGATAAAAATTACAGCCAGGTCTCCTTGCCAGGCACATACTACACAAGGCCTGGAAAAGACACGTAGCCAAGTGCTATGCTGTGCGGAGGTGGCTGTGCTGTGCCACTTTGCCTCAGGGACAGCGAATTGTTCAGCTTAGTTTACTAATATCCATGTGCCAATATCTGCTGGTCTGCTGGGCACCTAAAATAACATTTACTGTGTGACAGCTCTCTGAAGCAGAAAAGAAGATTCAGAAGGTCTCAGCTCTTGCTGCAAAACACAGACAGCTTGTGCTGCTCCTTTCCGATTTTCCTTTCTGGCACCTGTGAGACATTGATGCAGTTTCTGGCATGGTGAAGGGTAATTTTTCCTGCCAAATGCATTAACTTCCTCTCTGATATCCTTGAATATCTAACATAAATAATTGATGTTTTTGTTTTAAAAACATTTATCTTAAACTGCAACAGCGCAGGTGTGCATTCTGAAACATCCAAGGAATTGTCCTCACAGAGGGCTCAATCTTTTCTGGAACTTCTAAGGCCTCTGTTGCCACTCTCCTACCTCTTTAGCAGGAAGGACCTTCTGAATTCTCCATTCCTAAACACTTCACAGATTCCATCAACAAGTCTTGGGAGAGGGGGCAGAAATCTAGATGCAGTTTCCACACAAGTGCATATCCCACAATCTCAGTGAAAGTGTAGCAGTCTTGTACTTCATTACAGTCACCTCTTAGCTTAATAAATAATCACTTGTACTCAAAACCCCAGCTGGCAACTAAGCCTGACACAGTCAGTCACTCACTGCCTGTGGTGGGATGGGGAAGAGAATCAGAAGGGTAAAAGAGAAAAGTCATAATTTGGGATATAGACAATTTAATAGGTAAAGAAAAAGCCATACACACAAGCAAAGCAAAATAGGGAATTAATTTTCCACTTCCCATGGGTAGTCATGTGTTCAGGCAGCCTCAGGAAAGCAGGGATCCATCACACATAATGGATGCTTTGGAAGACAAATTCCATTACTTCTCCTTCCTTCTTCATCTGCTTTTATATGCTGAACATGATGTCATGGCATAGCCCCTGCATCAGCTGGTGTCAGGTGTCCCATCTGTGCTGTGCTGTCCATCAGCTGATCCACTAAGCTTGAACGCCTGACAGCTGTGGCAAACTTAGGAAATGGGAGACTAAAACAGAAGTCCTTTGAAGTGGTAAAGCATTTTAAACACTGTGGACAGCAGGATGGATTCAACAGAATCTGTTCCAGACTCAGCTTCTCAGGGAAATTTAGAAGTACACTCAATTTGTGGTGAACAACAACTCTTACAAAATAGATATATATAAAGACTGTTGGCTTGCAGAGGAAAAAAAGACTGAATGGGTCAGGGCAGCTTTTAATACGGAATTAGGTGCCTGAAGCTTTAACTACGGCTTTGAGGATTTAAATGACATTATGATCACATTATAACTTTTTTTTGAATTCTGGTTAATGATCTAAACCTAACAAAATATTTAAGTTTCAAAATTAATTTATAAGCATAAACCATAAAATGACAGGCCTAAAGCGTATGCACAGATAAAGGCAGAGGCAGCCTCTATTATTCTTTCATACTGAAAAATGCAAATAATATGAACATTATCTAGATAATTGTGGAGCATTTGGCTTAGGCTAAAATTCAGTAATGTATGCTTGAGCTCCCAGGACTACAGTCTTATTTATGCGTTAAAAGGAACGAACCAGACTGGCAATATATTTTCATGGAAAAATCAGAAGCTATTAAGGAGAGAGCAGGGAGTTTAAATTTGTGCACACTGCTAGAAGTAAGTTATGGAGCCATCACTATGACATTAGTATTTTCCAGTAGTGAAGTTGTTCAGGACAATTATTGAACATCGAAATAAAAGTGTATACGATGAAGCAATACGGGTGTAGATTTTCTGAGCCAAATATCAAATCACAGTGGAAAACTTAAATGCCAAAGTCCTTCCTGTCTTTATTTTATGCCCTTGCTCATGTCTGTATGTACTCCACTTTTAACCATCATTTTGCTTCTTTGGTAGAAGTAGTGCTGATTGGAGAGATTAAACAAGTGCTAGAAAGTTAATGCACATAAAAGGACTATATAATTTTCTTTTGAGAGTTCATTGTTTGAGTTACCAAAATCTTGAACAGTAAATAGCATGTCTAGCAGAATGATATTTCTGCAGTGTAATAGGAAATACACTAGAGGACAAAAGTTAATTAAATTAAATATTGTTTAAGATAATTTGTTCATGTCAAGCTCACATTGGTTGTAGGTAATAACTAGTCTAGAAAGATGATAATTTTATACTTAATTTTCTTGCTCCTAGGTTTTGAATAGTATATTTATCTTGTCTGTCTAATTATAAGACCATCACATTTTATTTACAGAATAATAATAGGAAACAAATCTGCTTCCACCAACCCACACTGCCTTGTGCTTTTAACTTGTAAAATGCCAAGACTTTGACATCCTTATAAGAAACTGCTTTTAATTTTGTGGGTACTTCCCCTGGTTTCAAAAATGAATGAGGGAAAATAGATTTAATGCATTTATGAAAATTTGAGTCCTGGGAATCAGCATGCTATGAATATTGTAAATACCAAAGGCATAATGAATTTTCTTCCAAAATCTCAGAAGACTACAGAAAAACTGCCACAGTTTTCAGAGACAGCTATATTATGTCCCAAAATAAGGCAGAATTGTGCATATACACTTTTTTCCCCTTATATCTTGTGTCAGTGTGAAATCCATTGGACTTACAGTGATTTCCATTTACTACAGCCTCTTTGCTTGGAGATCTATTTGGCTGAAGTTTGTAAAGTGTAACGTGTGGAAACTAATAACAAAAATTTAAAAAGAATTACATAATGCAATATTGTTCTTTTGTGATAATTTCATTAGCACTTTAATATAGAGCACCAAAGTTTTGATTATTAGATGGTATTTGATTATTAGATGGTATTTGAAAAATTGCTGAAAACTTAAGTACTATTACAAATCTTCACACAGTTTCATAGGATCAACTGTTTTTGGACAAATGCTAGTAAACAGAATTTTTGGTCCAATACTACAAGGCAGAAATAATGGCCTTTGACAATTTTTTAAAGCTACCAAGGGAAAAAATCCCTCTAAAATGTTTTCGTATTTCAAAACCAAATTATAATTTAGAAAAAGAGAGAGAGAGAGAAAATTCTGAACACAGTCAACCAGATTTTGAATTGAGTCTCTGAAAAGTTGCTCTCTAGATTTTCTGGGTAGGTTTTTCTGTTGATTTTAAAGTATATGCTGGTAACAGAAATGATCAAACAGGTTTTGTCTCTATTATGGGACATCTAACACTTCTCTGGGCAACCTGTTCCACTGCCTCATCACCCTCAACGTAAAGAATTTTTTTCCTAATATCTAACCTAAACCTAACCACTCTCAGTTTAAAGACATTCCCTCTTGTCCTACTACATGCTTTTGTAAAGAATCTCTCTCCATCTTTCTTGTAGTGTCCCTTCAGGAAGTGAAAACCTTTAGGTCTCGTTCTGATTGCCAACAAATATACATTTTTTTCTGCCTAATGAATGTGTGGATATAGTTTTAGAATTGCATTGTGAGTGTTCTGGTAGCAATAGCCCCTAGAAGCTGCATCCATAATCTGTGTAACACACATCAGTGCACACCGTGGGCAGAGCTGCAGGGGATGCGTGGGATGACAGTGGAGGTTCTGTGCATTCCCTTACCAGAACATCTCAGCTGGAGTGAGTTACAGGCTCCCAGACCCCTCACTGATTCACCTGCAGTTTGTATGTTCCGCTTTTCCACATGATCTTTTAGGCAGCTAGAAGATTGATGTTCCTTGAATTTGATGAATACTGAAACAAGAATACTGCAACTACTATTGCACCATGCATGTGTTTCCTTCCATATATTCTATGCAGACAAACAGAAAATGTTTCTTAACCCATGCTCTACCCCCTTTTTTTTTTTTTTTTTAAACTTGAAAAATCAATCTATGGCTAATAAGAAATACAAAAATAAAATTCAAACCACACTGTAAATAAAACGTAATGACTTGAGAGGTAGTAACTGCTCTCAGTCAGTGGCAGATCACTATAATCAATCAGCTGGCTTGTTCAAGATGAGTATGCTCCAGTCTGAAAGAGATGGATCTGCTGGCAGGCACTTTTAATAATGTTTTAGGAAGGTGAGAGGGGATATTAAACTGCAGTATAGTAAAGCTGGATGAAATCTTCTGTTTCAGTAGTGCAAAGAGTTGTAGGTTTGCATGAGTAGCAATTCAGTTAGTATTCTTGTTCAGTCTCTATTACTGCGATCTCCTTAAATTATTTTGTTGGCTTAAAAATATGTTGTAAAGTGGCTGCAAATTTTGTACACTGGTGAAAAACCTTTGGAACATTTTTCCAGATGATTAAGGAAGCAGATGAGGTTGTTTCCTTCCAGTCTCACCTTTAACTTCACTGAGAGAATAGATTTACAAAAATTTACATAAATTTGCAAAATCAGGGCATATGTGTAAGCCTCTATATGTGGTCATTTCACAATTTTACCTGTATTGACCTTCATCGTAGCAGACACTCTGAATTTGTGCTGGAGACTTCTAGGGGCAGTGGTATTGGTTTCTGTGATACAAAATATACCATGTTTCTGAACTCAGAAGTGTAGCTATACCCTGTGAAAAGCCACGTAGACAGCAGCAAATCAAAATTCTATACCTGGAAATCTAAAAAACCCAAACAAACCCACCTAAAAATATGCTGAGTGAAGACTCCAAGTGTGGGGTACAGTTTTAAATACCTGACTGTGTCTGTCTCGGACTGAAGCTGAAATGTATCCCAGACTGGCCTTTCTGACCAAGAATTTAAAAAGCTAAACTTTGCACCTCTGTTTGTGTTCCTATTCTGACACTGATCTCTATGATATGACTCATTTTCATGAAGATCTTACCACTTACCAGGCTTATAGCTATTTTTAACAGTACTTTTTCATGTATTTTTCATTTAAAAAGCATCCACTCATCATCTGCTTATGTAAAATTAAAAATCATCAATATGTTTTTCTTTTTTTTCTATGTTTTTTTCTGATTGTTATGGAACATCTGTGAGAATTTTTTAAAGCTTTATATTTTTTCTAGCCTGTAGTCAGATAATTTATTTCATCTATCCCATATGAGTATTTTGCAAATCGTCTATGCCTTATAAGAAGTTGGAACTTGTCATGAGAAGCACTCGATTTCACAGAAGAGAAATTCAGAGACTAGTTTCTGAAAGATCCAAAAGACTTGTTTTTTAAAACTATTGTAAAGCTAGCATCACTGTAATCTAGATATTAGAAATTGCTTACTTAGTACAAGTACTATATCTGCCTTGAAATCTTAATTTCTTTTTCCTCAAACTTTTTAGAAATGTCCCAATTGACTGGACGATCTTCACTAGTGAAAAGAAATTACCTAAGATAGAGAACTTTAATGGGGTTTTGCTGTCGTTAAGGGCTTTGCAAATCCCTGTATTTGAAAAAGGTTTGCTTTAACATGGAGCAGTATTCTAAGATTACCTCCCACAGCGAGCTGAATAATCCATTTTTTTGTGCATGATGATTTATCAGCCTCTCTTTAGTCAGTTGGGTAAGTTTTGCTCCATTTGCAGGGAAAACATTTCATACTTAAAATGTATAGAATCATAAGTCATTGCCTATCTCTCCCAGTAGGTACATCAAAATAATTTAATTAAGTAAAGAACCTATGGAATTTTATAATGCACATACTTTTGCATTAACACATTAAGTAATGAAAATGCAAAAGAAAAAATCACATAAATTGTAAGAAATATCTTGTAATAAAATTTTTGTGTTTCCTTAAACTTCGGCTTTTTCATGTTCCTATTGTGGCACATCTATACATAAATATTCCTACAAGGGACTTCAAAGCCATATCTATTACTAAGCTGAAAACTTAAGCCACAGTTCTCTCAATGGCATAAATTCAGTTGCAGAGGAAGCATTTCCAGTTCTAGTTACATGAGATATTCAAGAAGCTTTTCCTGCAAGGCTACACAAAACCTAATGAATATTGTAAGATGTAATGTAAATGGATAGGAAAATTATTTTTGTGATGCAGACAAACGGCAGACCACGACAAACATAGCTCTGCAGTGGTAATGATATTTTTGAAAGCACTGGAATCTAGTGGAGGCAGAAGGTCATGAAGAAACATCAAAGAGAATGTGCTGAAGCTCAAAATACTGTCAGCTATCTTTATTGTGGTGTACAGGAAGGGCTTAATTCACAACCAGACTAAGCAATTTGGTGTTAAGCCAGGTGTTTGCTGTCTGCTGATGACAGGAAATTTCATTCTGAATGAAAAAACCCCCAAACTTAAGAGAAATGTTGAGGGTGCTGGCAGAATTCAAGAGATTTATTGTGCACAATGATTTTGTCAACACTATCCACTCACATTTCTGCGGTGGCAAAGCCAACATAATTATTTTAAAAGGTTTTTTAAAAGTCTGTAAAAAAGAATGATAGTGTTATGTATCAGGCAACTAGTCCATTTTAATATCATATACTATAATAAATTGCCCAAATTGACAGTTTAAAAGAAAAGAAATTTCCAGAAATACTGTTTTTCTTTAAGAAAACATTAAAAAATCTGGTGATTTTCACTTGGTATACAAACTCCCTGGGAGATCTTGATACATTTTCTGCAGTGTCCAGAAATGCATTTAAAAACCTGTGATCAGGCACTGGCAAACATCTGTTTGAGAGCATTGTGCTACATTGCCTTTGCACAAAATGGTCCATGGTGATTAAGAGAAGAAAATTGAGTGACATTCAAAGATTGCTGGGTTACTGTGCCCTGAAAAGATGGTTTGCAACCTGTTTTCTAAGATTTTTATTTTCTACATTAAGGAATGGAAGGTATAATTTTTTGTGCTATTTTTAATCTGAAATTACTCTACATCAGACAATCTTGAATAGATATTAAGCATTACTCTACACTTGATGAACCAAGAGTTTTGAATTAAGTTCATAGCTTATATCTTATATCAGCTCCCTAAAACTGCTGCCTCATCTGTATTATTTTTTAAAATTGCCTTATGTACAGTTTTGCTGAATGAGTTCTGGATTTGAAAATTCGTGTAGCATGGTATACACAGATTAAAAACTCCTTTCTACAGATTTTCATGGCTAAGCCTGCATATAAACTCTGGCAGCTTTCTTGAAAGATTATTCACTGCCACATCTTATCTTTTAGAAGGGACATTATCACTCCACTGTAAATGTCAGTTAGCCTTTACTAAGTAGGTCTAGCTCCCAATCTGATCGCAGATAAAAATTGTTGTTAATAGTCCTGGTAATTGACTGGACTACACTAAATTTCTAACCTAATGTGAATACTGTGTATTGTCAAGGTGTGGAAGAGAAGACTGCTTATCACATTTGTCTGCTTTGTATATTTAAATCTATAAATTGATTGTATTAAATAGTTACAAGATATAAAAGACATTAGTTTAAATGTTTTCTTAGATGTTGGTCAAGACCAGAGACAATTGCCAAACTATTTTTGTGACAATGAGTTTCAGATCTACAACTCCAGTCTACCTTTTGAGAGACCCTCATATCTCTAAAATGTCACCACTGAAAAATCTATCACTTGGAAATATATAAATGTGCTGAAAGAAATATATTTTAAATCCTGTAAAAGCTGGGCAAAGAACTAATGTATTGATTTTTTTCTCTATTAGTTTATGAAGGAGAAGCCAGGTCAGAGCAAGATCTCTGTTAAGCCCCACTCAGATTTCAAGAATCAATTCCAGAGGTCAGATTCAAGATATCACTGCAAAATTTATCCACACTTTTATAGGAAAAGTAAAAAAAAAGGTTTAGATGTGTTTAGATCTGGAAGAATTTTGAATTTATTTGTTTCTGTGCTAGTGTTTTTTATCTATGCCACACCACACCCCACCCGTCCCACTCACAGTTGTTAATGTGTGACTGAAAATACTACTAAAAATGACACACTACACTGTCCAGCTGAATAATTTCTATGTAAGGTTTCACTCATCATATGTTTGGTGTTCAAGCTGATGAGAAATCTCATATGACCATATATAAAAGAATCCCATTCTGTTCTGTAATGTCTTTTCACTTACCATTATTAGCAACTGAAGTGCAAATGATAGTTGGGAAAAATACTTATTGACATGCTGGTCAATGATAGTGCCATAAAAGGATTTACAGGCAGGCAGAAGTGAGAGTTAAATCATTTCAGTGAAATGTTTTTTAGTTGCAGACCTTAACCTCAGGACAGAGACTTAGAGGAGTGAGTTTAAGCAGATCAAGGAAGGCTTTGTCAAAAAAGTAATAGACTCTGAACTTCATGCTGTTTCAGAGAATTTTTCTGGGGTATAAAAATCTATCACCTGGATACCTGATAAAGTCATGAGACTATGCTCAAACTGATGAAAGACACAGGATGAAGATAAAGAAAAATACTGACAACATGAAATCTCCATAGTGCACCCAAGATCTGGAAGATTAGGTTGTTGTTCTATTTCTTTTTCCTTTTTACAAAAACATTTAGCACAAATAATTTAATATTAATTTTAGGAAAAAATTGAAGTTATATTTGATGATTTCACTGAAATGAAGAGTTAATATAGGAAAGGGCAGATTCTAATTGAGTCTAATAACCACATATTAAGAATCCCCACACTTGTGCTCACCTGGGACAAAACCTGGAGTTCAGTTAGAATAATTCTTTGAAATAATTTCTATCTCATTGAATAAGTCCTAAAGAAAGCACTATAGCTGTATTTTTCAAAGGTCCATTCCTGCAAACACGTATAATCTTACATATTTATGAACCTGTGCATTTTAAACAGATCAACAGAAGAGAAAGCTCTAAGGCAAAATACAGTTCCCTTCCCCTGCTATCCCTGAGAAGAGATGGTTCTCTTGCTGTGACACAATAACAGAAATACACAGTGCTTCAGAAATACACAGTGCTTCTGCCAAAATGACATGTTCTTTCTTTTCCTTAAATAGACATTACTTATAATAAGTTCTTCAGGTTCTGCTTTCTGAGTCTTTGAGAGGTCAGAATGACATCAAATAACATAAAAGAGTAATAGTGAATAAAAAGAAAAAAAAGTATTACACATACAGTCTTATATGCACTTAAGGTGTACCAGAACCAGTAGAAAAAATGCACTACAAATTAATTGACACTATGTGAATCCAACCAGAAAAGGGGACAGAAAATGTTCAATTTTAAAATTTCCACTAATATTTTACAAAAGAAAAGTTATGGCGCTGTAGCTAGAAATAAGCCACAATAATGACAACTTCTATAATAGTTCATATTGAAGTCAATACTTCTAAAGTTTGAATTTATAGAGTAAGGTCTCTCAGTTTTCTTTTTGTCTAGCTAGCAACTAAATCACTTCTGCCATGATAAGACTGGGTGGGGATTTTTAATGCTACCTTTTTTTTGGATTGTGAAAAACATTTCTCCATGCACGCACTGAAAGAAATGTTAAGCTGCAACTCAAAGGATATAGAATATCCTGAATTAGAAGGGAAACACAAAGATCATCGAAGTCCAGTTCTTGGCCCTGCACAGAACCATCCCCATCGCACCATGTGGCTGAGAGCATTGTTCAAACACTTCTTGAGTTCTGTCAGGCTGGTGCTGTGACCACTTCCATGAGGAGCCTGTTCCACCCTCTGGGTAAAGAACCTTTTTCTAATATCCAACTTAAACATCCCTTGACTCAACTTCAAGCCATTCTCTTGGATCCTGTCACTAGTCACCACAGAGAAGAGACCAGTGTCTGTCCCTCCTTTTTCCCTCATGAGGAAATTGTAGACTTCAATGAAGTCTCCCCTCAGCTTCCTCTTTTCCACGCTGAACAGATCAAGTGACCTCAGCCACTTGTCAGACAACTTTCCCTCGAGATCCTTCACCCTTTTTTTGGCCCTCCTTTGGATCTTGACTAATAGCTTACTGTCTTTTTTTTATATTGTGGTGCCCCAAACTGCACAACATACTCAAGGTGAGGCTGCCCCAGTGCAGAGAAGAGCAGAGCAGGACAATCCCCTCCCTTGCCTGGCTGGCGATGCTGTGCCTGATGCTCCCCAGGATAGGGTTGGCCCTTCTGGCTGCCAGGGCATTGCTATCACATCCAAGTTGTCAATGCCTATGATCCCCAGGACCTCCCAAGAGTGGGGTACTGGGCTCTGTTCTCAGAACTGGGCCCAGTTCTCCAGTCTGTGCATACATCCAATGGTGCTCCGACGACGCTCCGACAGTGCTCTGTCATGGGTGCAGCTTGTGGAAATTTCCTTTCTTAAACTTCACATAGTTGATGATTGCCCAATCGTCTAATTTGTCTTGATCTCTCTGAAGGGCTTCTTTGCCTTCAAGGAAGGTGACAACTCTTCAGATCTTAGAGCCATCAGTAAACTTACTTAGTACTCCTCCAAGTCCTGCATCCAAGTAATTTATGAAGATGTTGAAGATGTGGAACCCCACTAGTGACAGGTCACCAGTCTGATGTAACCCCCTCTGTCCCACTTGTGAGCCAGTTTCTTAACCAGCACATGATGTCTTTATGCAGCTGTTTGCTGGACATTTTGTCCAGAAGGATACTGTGAGAACATCAAAAGCTTTACTAAAATACTAAAAGATTACATCGACTGGCTTCTCTTGATCAGCTAGGTGGGTTACCTTGTTGTTAAAGGAAATTAAGGTCAACAGGTAGGATTTTCCCATCATGAAGATGCTCTGTAACTGATAACTGTGTTGTTTTTCAGGTGTTTTTCAAGAACTCTCAGAATAATCATCTCCATAATTTTACCAGCCAGTGAAGAGAGACTGACAGGCCTGTAGTTTCCAGTGTCATCCTTCTTACCATTCTTGAAAAGTGGGACCATGTTAGCCAGCTTCCAGAGAACTGGAACCTCTTCAGATTCCCAAGACTGTTCAGAAATCATAGAGATGATTCAAAATGACATCAGCCAGCTCTTTGGGTATACTCTTGCATTAATTCAATCAGGAGCCTTGACTTATAGGAATCCAGCTGGAGGAGGGTTTCTGGCACAGCTTCAGGGTCCACTGGGAATTTGTCACTCTGGTACTCCAGCTCAGGGTGCTGAGATCCCTTTAGTCCTTCATAAATGTTGAAGACCAAAACAAAGAAGGCATTACATTTCTCTGCCTTGTCTGTCTTGTTTGTGAGGTGGCCATCCTCATCAAGTAACAAGACCAATGTTTTTTCTGGACTGCCTTTTGCTGTTCACATGTGTAAAAAAGCTATTTTTATTGTCCTCCTTCTGCTGAGGAACTCAAGCTGTTTGAAATTAATGAATGAAGAATAAAAACATCTTTATCTCAGTCAGCACTTGTATATGTCACACAAATTGTTAAGCCATATGCTAGCACTTAAGTGTTGAATCTAGAATTAAGTGAATCCCTTTATGTGTGTTTCAGAAATTGCTTCCACATCTTTTCAAATTAATTTTATGTATTCTCTAAACCATAAATCATCTTCAGATCTGCACAGTGGGTATTTCAGCAATATTTGCGATTTGCTGCTTCTTGCTTAATTCTGCATTGCCTGTGGGTACCTGAACAAAAAATATTTTTTGGCTGTAACAGAATAACTTGTTCAGTACCTCAGGGATGTGTTAAGAATTCAGATAATGTTTTAATGCAAAACTACTAACACTGTGGGTCTGTCATTGAGTGAGATACTCATTAATATAAGAGAACTTCCTGGTAGATTTGTCTGGAACATACTTTTTGGTCCCTCTGGAGGTTTTTAGTGATTTTAAAGCTTTTGAAAAATAAACGTGCAGGAAGTCTTGGCTACATGCATCTTCAAATTTTATCATTTGAGTCTAGTCATACGTAAATTTAATTCAGTAAATCTCTTTGACTTTCCATTGATCAGTGGATATGAGAATCTCTTACGTTGATACCAGGATGGTATAACTGTTTGGCAGATTTTCTTCCATGTCACTCCTTCCCAGGGTCATCAGCCCTGCCCCAGTAATGCTGGAGCAGGACTGGCCTCCAGTTCAGCCCTGCCTTTCCTGGCCCTGGGCACCACCGAGCTGTGCCCACCTGCAGGCATTGGTTTCCCACAGGTCCCATTTTATGTCAGTTACCATCAGGCAGGTGATTTGAAAAGCTTCAAGTTTTTTGTACAGTGTTAGACTCCCATGCTTGAGAAATGGAATAATACCCATAACAATACAATCATTATTCTCAATACACTCTTGAGTCTAGAAGGATATTCAGATAACAAAAAAAATCAGACAAAAGTAGTCTATCTTAGTGTATAATAAATCTGCCCAAATTCCATCTATTGTACTTACTAGATTTTCACTGAGTATGATAGAAACATAGTAACCTATATTTAAGTGAGTTGAAATCCATGCTTGAACTCAAGAAGGGATTCAATTACTAAACATTTCTATCTGGCAATGGCATTAAGTCACACAAGCTGTTTGCAGCAACAAAACATTTTGGAGTAGTATTGGAGAACTACTGTGAGTAGAGGGAATCAACACTGGATCAGATTTCTGCAAGCTGCCTTTTTGGAAAAAATGAGTGGGATGAAATTTACTCCTGAATATGACCTGCTTGGAGTCAGAAGAGTAATTTAAGCACCTCATAACAGAGCAAGGGACTAATCCAGTTTGTAAATGCTGTGTGTTGATCTGATCAGCATTCCAGGTTTGATCATATTTTTTTTGTCAGAAGAGACAGACCCTTGGATTACCCAAAACTGAAGTTATCAGCCTAAACTGTTTAAACCTAAGAAGAATGTGGGAAAGAGCAGTAAAATAGCATTTCTTTTTCAGTCACCAAGAAAATTCACACACTTGCAGAACTTCTACAAAACTGCATAACATTGCCTAAAGGACTGATTAATAAATTTAATTAAACTGACACATGGCTCATTCTTCCCAATCACATATTTTACTTCAAAATGGACATCAAGTCAACCTTGTACAACGCACCTCTAAATCTCTGCTTTGCTTTCCTGTTTAAATAGGGAGGGCAGCCTGGAATATGAACACACTAACAAGCCTCTGGGGCTGTCACTCTGAATGGATTAGTTACAGCAAAATTTACAAGGAAAGCTTACAACATGACCACCTACTTTAGCAAATCTGAAGCAAGTATTATCTGATTGCAAAGCTACTAAGTTCACATAGGTTTTAAAAGAAATAGAAATTATTTGCTAGATAGCAGAGTGACAAAAAAGGGCAAACTCCTGTGAGTGTACAAGTGCCATTTTTAATAAAATTGGTGCACCACATTTTGTAAATTATTTTATACACATTTGCATATAATTCATAATAATTCAATGTCTTTAGGAAAAGTTGTAAGATAATGAAGGGACTAAGTAAAAGAGTAATATCTAGCTTACCTACAAGAACCAATCCTCATAAGAATTAAAAAAAGCTATGTTGAAAAATGAGAGGGGTATGTTGTCTAACAATATTAAATGTCCATTTGGCTATTAAAAAACTTTATTATTTGTGTGTAGAGTCCATGGAGTACAAAGTGCAGACAATTTACTCTGACAAGTAAAACCCCCAAGTGTTTGCATGTGATAAGAGAGTTCTTGTAGTAGAGCCCTTCTGCAAAATGTTTAACTTGCCTTTTTGAAACCATGGGAATGGATGTCACTGCGTTATCCAACCAGCAACTACTATAGCTCATAGCAGAAACTATTCCGTTTAATGACTTAAATGAGTTAGCTTTATTTCATTAATTTTTCCACATAGAAAGTACTTAAATGTAATAAAGTAGTTCTTAAAAGGCCTCACAGCTCATATATGAGTTATGTAACATGAAACATCATATTCTTGAAATGCTATTTTAGTATTGGAAAATGAAACTGTTACATTATTGTGATGCAAGTAACCTGAATTCTTGCAGCATCTGGCTCAGGAGCATGAAAGACTGAGCGGGGAACCATATTCATGACACTTAGTACTGCTTATAAAGGAATAGTAAAAGGAAAAACAGATTTGCAGGAAAAGCGCTTAAAAACTTATGATCTGTCTTCCAGAATTTACTCTTTCAGTGTTCTTCCCATACTATATTCCTCTAGTATGTCCTAGCTTTCTGGCACCTTATGTCAAATCATGTAGTATGAAAATTTGTTATGTTCACAATGTTTGATGGAAAGAGAAATTCCTTTTTTAATGGAGGAAGAGATTGTAGAGAGGAAAGATCTTGCAAACAGTACTTACCAAAATTTAATTCTAATGTATGAGATCTTCATGTTCCCTGCACTTTCTGAAAACTGATCTGGACTCCAAAGGCTGCTGCAAAGAGGTCGGACTTTCAGAGGTGTTTGAATGAACTCAAAAAGTATAGTTTTCACATATGAAAAATTCATTATTTACTAGGTCAGTGGTTCTATTGTGAAATTTACTGCTGATTAGAGTATAAAAGTTATAAATTAAGTCCACTTTCCTTGTTTTTTTCCTGTGTTTTTTCTTTCTTTTCTTATGTTCTATATGAGATCATGATGCAGAAAAGCCAGGTGAAAGGTACCTCTAGTTCTTGAAAAGTGAAGTCTATGAACGGACACTCACTGTTCACCTTCTTTGTGACATTCATGACCTCACATAATTCAACATCATCTCTTTCTCTCTTTCTCTCAAGCCCACTTTGCTTTTCGCTTTTCTAATCTATGGATTCTTAGTTCCAAGTTTCTTCAAATCCTTGTTGATGATGCTTTTTCTCCTCTCTAAAAAATTATTTAATTACATCCATTTTGAAAAGGAAGGACAAGAACAAAGTTTTATAGATCCACATGCAATATTAATTTGCAGTAGCATTTTTTTCCTTTGATATCTGTAATTTTTCCTACAAAATTTTAAAATTCAGCTGAATTTTTCATTACTACTGAACACTATACATCTTTTCAGAGAATGAAACGTACTTTTAGGATCTTCTCCCTGAATAGCATAGTGAGGTCTGAGATCATCATTGTATAAGGATTTTATTATTATTTTTGTGTATAGCTATAATTACTAAAAAAAAAAAAAAAAACAAAAAAACCTGAATTTCAGTGCCAATGGTATAATTTAATCAGCCTATTACATGAAACCACATAAAACCAAAAATTAAAATATTTTGAACTGGGACACAGTTCTCAGTGGCATCTTTTTTCCATATGAGTAAAAAAAAAAAAACTATACACTTATTTCTGTAGATACTGTAGATCTGTAGTATCTAAATTATTTTAAAAAAGGAGAGGAAAAGTGGTATTATATATTGTGAAACTAAAAGAGACAGAGAGCTGCAAAAACATTTTCACTCTGCAAGTGATTAATTTATTTTTCATTATTCAGTTAATTACTTTGAAAAAATTAAATGTTTTCTTAAAATTGATTTATTATCAAATGTAAGATAACTTCATATATGATCAGTACCAAGTCACAGGGAATTATAGTCTTTAGAAATGCATTAATGATAATCAATGTCAGCTAAGCTTTTTTTCCCCCCATCTTCTAGTTTTGCCTAATTAAATCTGGGTGACATGACAAATAAATTTCCCCAAGGGCTGTCTGATGTCACTTTTCTATCAGCATAATTTCATTGTACCGTACAGCTCATCTTCAGAAAGTAAACAAGGCAGAGGTAGGCAGTGACCTCAAATCTATCCAAACTATCAACCCCTATCAGTGAAGGCAGAAAAAGGAAATTGAAATTCTTAATTAGTATAAATCTGACAATCTATACAGAGTTAATCTGTACTGACATTAATGGACCAAGGTGATTGACACACTGTTGAGGAATACACCTGGTGCAGGTATTTGGGCTGGCAAGATGCAGGTTGAGAAGCACATTGAAATGTGGTTTGAGCTCTCGGTGGGAGCCCGAGACAGGAGGCCAAGAGCTGCCAACCTTTGGGCTAACAAAGGACATGAAGATGAGTGGTGCCAGCCGAGTGAATGGACACCGAGAGACACAGCGGGAGCTGGGAATTGCCGACTATTTGGATAACAAAGGAGATGAAGACCAGTGACGGCCAGCGATGTGGCTAAACACAGAGAGGGGGAAAGAGCACGGGGAGACTGAGGGGATAAAAGCTCAGGAGGTCCTTTGTTTGAGGTCCTCCCTCGGAGGCACCAGCTTGGGCTGTTTCTGTGGTACTGTGCTGGGGATAAATGGCTTTATGGAAAGGGATGTCCGAGACTGCCATGGAAACCTGGTCTGACTGTGTGAGTGGGCTGAGCAGGGAGCCAAGGGGGGCTCCTGTCGGGTCACTGGAGCCGCCTGCTGGGAAGGGGCTTTGGTCCCAGCAGTGGAAGTCTGGCCTTGGGAATGTGACTGCCAGGGAGCCCGTGAATGGTCAGAGGGAGAAGTTTCCTTTACAGTATCAGAAAAGGTGAGTTTCTTTTCCACAATGCTTCTTAGCTTGTACAGCAGATAGTTAGTATGAAGTGCTATTTTAAACTCTACTATTTATACAATCAACTGTTCTAATTAGCTATATTGTATAATTAGTCTAAAAAATAGTTAGTAAGGGAATTTCTTCTATTCACTGTTGCTCAGTTAATTCTTCAAGAACTGGACAATGATGGAGTTTTGTCCTCCTGGTCTTTACAATTCTTGGTATCCTAGACTGACTTTAATTTATCATTCTAATGTAAATCAAGAATAATTTCATCAAATCACTGGAGCTACAGGACCACTTTAAAATTCTAAGCAATAATTAATGGTATATCTGGAGTCATCAGTTTGGCTTAAGGATGCCATCTAATATATATTAACAAATTGATTAACCAAAACTGGTAGCATGAAGTATTTGAAGGGGTATGTTCATAATTTTTAGTGACATATGTGTAAATCCTGTGATGTTTAGAAAGTAATGATCTGTCTGAGGGAGGGGAGGCTTCCCAATAATATCTTTGATTGCAAAGATAAACAGTCCCTCCCCATACTCCAGGTGAAAGGATTACCTCAAGTGAGGATAGAAAGGATCAAGGTAGGGAGTATATGGTGCTGAACTTTTAGTCTAAAGTGGAATATAGGGCTGAACCAGGAACTGGACCAGTTTCTTGAAGTGTTTTATTTGAGAGCTGTAATTCCCAATCAGTTTTTTTGTGTTTTTTGTGAACATGACTTCATAATCATGTTGGTAATTTCCTGCACGTCTAGGTGGAAGTTTGAGTTGCTTAAATTGTTGGTTTTTTTATTTGTTGTTTTTCTTTTTATAAAGAGTGCTCAGAAACTGATCCTGGCCAGCTTGGCTCTCTGTCAACGTTTTGCAGAATGGCTATTGTGCTTGTCTTCAAAAGGAATCAGACCTTCTGAAGAGTATTTTAGATGGAAATGGATAAACTACTAGTCAATGCAGACAAAAGCAAATTGCCTGTATGAGTTAAATATCAAAAAATATCTGCTGTCTAGGTCCACATGAGGACTTGTGTGAGATTTAAGTATCTACCTCTACATATTTTCCTAATCCAAAACTGCTAACGCCTGCATGCCAAACCTGTTAACTGCTAATTGATGCAAAAATTTATTGGTGCAAAACAGAGAGATTTTTAATCTGAGAATCTTAGTGTGCCAAAAACATTTTAGGTCTAGCACAGCATAATAGGTCTTCCCCTACTGTAATATCTACAGCCTGTTCCTTTGCTTGCTTTGACTGCCAGCTCAGATCTGTCCTGTGTTCTCAGATGCTAACAAAACAGGCTTTTGATGAGACAGTGAAAAGAGCCAAGTGGAGACTCAAGCAATAGGAACGACTACAGAAGCATCCAACACAGTATATTTCACATTCAGATTTGTGCTTTGTTCTGGATTAGTGGTTTGTTTGGAACAAAATGTACCACAGATAAAGAAATACTTGGACTTACTATTCCAGGACCTGGAGTCCAGTTTCCTGGTTGAAGTATGGTTGGTTGAATGTACTTTATCCAGTACAGCACCCTGTTGCATCATTGCATTATAACATTTTGTCATCAATCTATTTGGATTCATATTGGCAAGATTATTTTACTTTTCATTAAGTAATTAGAGTGTGATTTCCAGGTTCAAATCCTTCTTTTTGTGGTAGATTATGTATTTAATCAGAGATCACTGCATATGTATGCTTCTGTGATGAATAAATAAACAAATAAATGTATAAATAAATAAATTAAGGGAAAATAATAAGGAATGGAATTAGAATCTTACTTCTATGTTTCTACAATGTTTGGAAGAAATTAGTCACCTTTTAGAAGAAGGAACTGAGGTATCAATTGCAGTCCTTTTCTAAAGGGTATGAATTCTGGAAACAGATGGAGCATACTGGAAGGTGTGTTCTTAACCCAAGAGTTGTCTGTTCTGATTAATTGTCTAAAAGTTAGTTGGCAATTCCAGTCAACCTTTATATTCAAAGGAGAGAAATTGTCATCCTTAGGGGGTGACAAAAGGCTGAGACAGGACAGGTGAATTATTCCTTGAACATATCTACCACTTCCCAGTGATTAGAATGGGTGAATAGCTTGAGCATAAGGCAGGTAAATTCCATCCTTACTGCATGCAGGGTTTTGTTGCTTTCTTAATCAATTATTATTTTTTTTTTTATTCTGGGTGCATCAAAAGAAACTACGCTACACTAGACAACTAAATGTCTAAAAAAAAAGCATGTAGTAATAGACAATTAAATGATTTTTAAAAAAAGAGGGGTTACTTAGAACCAAAGGAGGTAGATAGGAAATTTTTACAGAGAGACAGAAAACCTTCTGGAAACACATTTTTGTTTGTTTATTTGTTTATTTTGCTCTGTTTTGTTTGTTTAGGCTGGTCAAGAGGACCACTAAGGATTTGAAGAACTAAAAAAAGGAATTACAGAGACTGGTATCATGCAATTAACACTACTACCCCCTAAGCAGGCTGTATTTGTTCCGGAAAAAAACTGTAGAAAACAATGTAATTTTGGAGTACTGTGGATTTTTTTTCTGGAGCAGAGATACTTTAGTAAACACCTTGATAGAATGGTACATAGTAGAGAGAGAGAGAGAGAGAGAGAGAGAAAGTACGTGCACAAAAAGTTTAATCTATAGTCATCTGTTATGTCTTCTTTTAATTTCTAAGATTTATATCTCAAATATAAAATTGTACCTAGCTTACAGCTCTGTTTATATGGAAAACATGCCCAGTTAAAAAGAAGTTTATAACGACTGTTTATATTTGAAGTGATAAAGACTTGCTTGTCTTTCAGTATCACGAGTGGCTGGTTATTCCTGCCTTTGTTATTCTTGGTAGAAAGAAGGGTAGAAGAGATGAGAAAATTAGCTACTCTGTTTGGAACCAGTTTTTATTACTAGAAGGGCTGCACAAGCCAAGATGATCTGTATGTAAGAGGGCGTACAGCATGAAATAGGTAAGACAAAAGCTGTTCATTTCTTTCTTCACAGGCGCAGAAATTTAGGTCATAGGGCAACATTTCCCTTCACTCTCTTTACAGTTCAAACTACTGTGACTGGAGATAAAAGCCAAGAAGTTCTTTTTTGGTGTTGGGGTTTTTTTGGTTGTTATTTTTGGTTTTTTATTTGGTTTGATTTTTTGTTTGTTTTTTTGGGGGGGTATTTTTTGTTGTTGTTTGGGTTCTGTTTTCATTTTGGTTTTTTTTTGTTTTTGGGGGGGAATGTTTTTGTTGTTTGCTTGTTTGTT
>VZTZ01031120.1:59976-114056 GCA_013400955.1 Drymodes brunneopygia
TTTGAGCAGTCAGTGTGGTGCTGTGTTTTGGATTTCTGACTACGGGTGTTGTAACACATCAGTGTTTTGACTATTGCAGAACCGGTAGGTTCCTTTCCCTCACCCATTCCACTGGATTTATAGGGAGAAGACAGTGAGCAGCTGTGTGGGTGCTTTGCAGCTGACAGAGGTTCACCTAACAGTGGAGATGTTTCTAGCAGATAAACACCACTGTGGAAGTAGCCAAAGCAGAATGTTCTCAAGTAATTCAAGTGATGTGCATTGTTCCTTTGTATTGAATGGGAGAAATAGAATATGACTCATCTAACCTATTCCAGATTTCCAACACGAGATGGATCACCCTCTCAAAATGTGTTTCTTACTATTTAGGCATATGAACTCCATGCTTTGTGTCAATAGGTGAGGTCTTATTTAAGGTTTTCTTAATGGAGCTTCAACTAAGCAAGAAGCTGAAATTTAAGAAATTTCTCATGGCAAGAAGAATAAAGTAACTAACTCAGGGATGACTTGGATAGGCTTGGAAAACTGAAAGGCCAACAACATTATTGCACAACAGAAGAAAGTTCTATTTTGGGAATACATATCTAGGAATTTGCAGAAAAGCCGTGTATTTCTTTGTTTTCTGCTATATGACAGCCAGACCAATGATTGAAAGGAGTATAGTATCCATCTGTGATGGAATATAAATTTATATTTTAAAAAGTTGAGATTGGATTAATGGGCTCATTCAAATCAGATACTGCATTCCCAAGAGTAGAATGGGGAAAAAATGTACACGGAAGCAAATTATTCTGGAGGGAAGAAGTTGGGAATCACTGCTGAGGTGATATAAAATGAAATAAATTTGAGCTAAAGACTTCTGTAAGAGGTAAGAATTGTTATCTAATGCACCAGAACAGAATTTTCAGCAGACAAATGTGCTGGACTGTTATGGGACAGTTTTAATAACATATATAGGAACAATTCTGTGGAAAAAGTCAGTGTCAAGAAGGCTATAAATGAAAAATAAAGAACAACAAGAATTTATAAGGGATTTGACAAAAAGCAAACTGTTTATTTAACAGATTTTAACAATCAGAATCAATTGAATATCATAACAGTATGTAGGATATAATTAAAATTGTATTCCATATAATTCCTAAAATATTTGATGTTTCCTAGTGACCCATAGCACCTGTAATATATTAGTGGAAAGGTAAGATGTTAAAATTAAAGTTAGCTAAAAGTTCATTAAGATTGTATCTTTTAAAAGATGCCTATAATTATTATAATAGGATTATACGGAGGAAAATCTATTTCAGAACCTTGCCTATATTCAAGTTAAAATGAAGTCAACAGCTGTAGGCTTAGCATGAAATATTATATAGTTCAGCATGTTAATTTAATTTTAATTGCTATTGCTAAACAAAAGGTTAATTATAGAGCAGGAGAATAATAATGTGGAAAAGGACACCAAAGCTCTGTAAACAGATCCATACTTAAATATTTCAAACAGGTAGATGAAATGTCAGAGTTGTACAGAAATTAAGGCACATATTAAAGTCATGTTATTTGTGTTGTGTCTGGGAGTAATAAAAATCCACGCCATGGCAGAATTCATCTATTTTCAGCAGAAGTAATGCATGGCAGACAACTTTTTCATCTGACCCATCCTGGCCAGCTTCATAGGCAATGTTCTATGCTCTTTGCCTTCTAAATGCAATTGAACAGTCCTTTCTTTCCTCTGAATTCCCTCATCAATCCTGTATAATAACATCTGCCAATGCACTCTTCCATTTCAACCATTCTCATATGGAGTCAGTGACACAATAAACAGACTTCACTTCTTGACTTCTGAGTACTTGGCCATACGAATAATAGAATTACTTCCCTATTTCAGACAAAATGCTTAGGTTCTTTAGATATCTAGCACAGAGAACCAACAGATGCTTAGGGAAGTGCTTAAGGTATTTACTGGGAAATGCTAATTTCATTACAGTTCTGCACTCTTAATTTAGAATATCACCTTAATGAGTGGAATATGGAAAAGGAGTGAGCTGCTACTGCTTTATTTTCATTGTCCATGAAAATTCATAATGGTTTTTTTTTATATCCAGTGAGCCAAAATCTGCTCTGAAGTATGTATGTATTCATGACTTTTTTTACAGCAATGGAAACTGTTCATCTTTATATTCAAGTTGATTTTGTCACATTGATTTTTCTTGACATTGCGTGTAAGCCTACAGAGAAAAAAAAGCAATAAATATAAACTTAAATGTGAGAAAACTTGTGGATTTATTGACAGTATGAAGTTTAGAACTACTCAAAGTAATTTTCTATGTTAGCAATTATTTTTGAGAAAGAGTGGTCTTTGAATGCTATTTGACTTGCTTTCACTTTTGGAGAAATGGAAGCCATGGAAACCTGCTTTTAAGATAACTATGAAGGAAGTTGTCTAACAGCAAGCTATGACATTCTGGCAATAACTTTGTCAGTTACATGAATGGCTTCCAAGATGGTTACGGAAAAGTAAATTTCCCTTTGAGAGCATCAGTAAGTTGAAATCAAGGAGACTAGGTTTTGTTTTCTGGTTGTTGGTTTTGTTGTGGGGTTTTTTGGTTTCTTTTTGTTTGGTTGTTTTTTGTTTAAATAATAAATGATTCTAAAATAAAACAGTACATTTTTAACTCAGTGATATGAAGTATTTTGGAAATACTTGACGTTATTAATGTCTCCATGGTAGTGCAAGTTTTCTTCTATATTAAGTTATTTGCAAATATTTACACTTAAAATATAATACATAATATCTGTGAAATTTTTGATTAAAGCAGTTGTATAATCAAGTATTGATTGTGCTTAATTTTAATTTTCCTTCAGAGGTTTTACAACAATGGGATGTTTTCTTCTTTCTGTAAAGGCTGAGGACACAGAGAGAAGGACTAGATCAAGTCATATGAGACAGTTTCATTTTTTCTGAATTTTTCCATTAGTTCCTTCTATTACTTTCACTTAGAATCACAGAATCAAGATTGGAAGAGACCTTTAAGATCAAGTCAACCCAAAAACGCCTAACTCAGTAAATTATATCACCCAGTGCCAGGTCCAGACATCTTCTGAATACCACCAGGGATGGTGACTCCATCAGCTCCCTGGGCATCTTATTCCAATGCCTGACCACCACTACAAAAAAAATATTTCTTCTAATAGTTAATCTAAATGTCCCCTGTCTCAGTTTAAGGACATTTCCTCCAGTCCCCTCACTCCAGGTGTGGTAGAAGAGACCAGCCTCCACCTGGCTATAACCTCCTGTCAGATAGCTGTAGAAAGCAGTGGGATCTCCCCTGATTACAAGGGATTACAAGGAAAAGAATTTTTTCCTATAATTTGAATAGTCAGGGGAAAATTAAATTTCTAACAGCAGTGTTATCTCACTTCATCCTTGTTCTTACAGGATTACATATTCTGAAGCCTCACAAGGAGTTGAGGCTTTCCAGTTATACACTTAAATCCCTCACCACTCATTATCTTGAATTGATTTTGACAAAATCTTATTTTAGCTTGGTAATGTTATGTCCACTCCACCATTTGTATTAAATATTGCTGAAGTCCAAATTTTGTAACTTAGATTTTGATTTTAAAAATAATTCTTTGCTAGTATTGAAAACTTTTGTTATTTTTTATTATTGTAAGTTACATAAGAACCTGGGAAAGAACATAACACTTACTCCGAAGCGGTATACCATGGGCCTTTGTTGCAAATGCAATTTACACTAGTATCTCAAAACCAATCTGCTTAATCTGATGGAAATCATGCTATGGACACCCTCCATTTTAACTGAGAATGTTTTTCCTGCATTTAATTCTGATGCAATGAAAATAATATTTTTTATTTCCCCAGTGTCTGCGAGGACAGTCGTTATAGCAATTTAGGGTAAGATTATTTATCTACAACAAGACCTATTTACTCTACAGTACTTATGCTAGTCTTATGCCTGATCACAGAACCATAAGGGATGGAAGAGACATTCAAGATCATCTTGTGCCACATTCAACTCAGCACCACCATAGTCACCCGTAAGCCGTATCCCCAAGTGCCACATCCAGACGCTTCTTGAATGCTTTTGGAGTTGGTGACTCCACCACCTCCCTGGGCAACTTATTTCGATACCTAACCAGTCTTTCAGTGAATTATTTCTTTTCCACTATCTAATCTGAACCTCCCCTGATGCACCTTAAGTCCTTTTCCTCTGGTATCAGTTTGTTTAGCCTGAATAAGAGCAGCCCACAGCTTCCTAATGGGAGAGAGTGGAGGGGCAGGCCACTGGTCATGACCAATGACAGGACCTGAGGAAATGGCCTGAAATTGTGTCAGGGGAGGTTTAGGTTGGGTATTAGTAAAAGATACTTCACCCAGAGAGTGTTTGGGCACTGAACAGGCTCCCCAGGGAAGTGGCCCCAGCACCAGCCTGTCTGAGTTCAAGGTACATTTGGACAACGCTCTCAGGCACATGGTGTGACTCTCGGGGTGTCCTGTGCTGGGCCAGAAGCTGGACTTTGATTATCCTTGTGAGTTCTTTCCAGTTCAGGATATTCTATGACTCAATGTTTTTTCTCAATCGTCTCTTAAGTTTTTCTAGTTTTCTCCATTGGTTTCAATTTAAAATTTTCCAAATAATTCAAACACATTAATGATGTTTTTCAGCATCCCTTTGAGGTACATAAAGGCCACATAGAAATAATGTAGGGTATTACTGAAATTCAACCTACAGTAATGTGATACCTGCAGCCGAGTAAATAAGGTATGCAAAATAATTTACTAACAATTCCAAGAAGGAAATGAAAAACAATAATATTTAAAATAGAACACCCAGAAGGATTTTAGGCATATAACTTGCAGTTTAGTGAATTAGAATTTAATTAGCATAGTGTCATTGCTGTAAAAAAATGTTACAGATCTATGACAGTCACCTGGTACTATATTCATTGACTGAACTTCACTGCCGAAAACATAGGTGAATCCTGCCAGGTGTTATTGGTAGAGTTCCTATGGCACTTTTTGTAAGATCTTTTTCTGCTAATGGTTGCAACAATGTTTGTGATGCTATTTTGCTCATCGTTGCTTATCTGCATCTCAAGAAGGCTTTGTACTGCCTTAGTTCAGGCACTCTATTTGCCAGTGTTTTGTGAATGTCCTGGATACCTTAGATGTCTGAAACTAGTCTAGGCACCTATGTTTATGCAAACAGAACAAGCAGGAAGGATTTCAAAATGACTTCAGAGTGGAGATGGCCGGAGTGGGATTTGGCTCCAAATTAAGAAGATTATACACAAACATTTATATTCAAATTTATGTCCAAGGTCTTGTAGTCACTGGAAGTCAACAACTTTATTAACTTGCCCAAACATAGGCATCCAATACCCTATGATGGACCCCAGAAGATCATCCTGGCTATTCTCTTACCTTATATTCAGAACAGCGGTGTCTTCTATTGCTGTTATTTTACATCAGCCAGCCATATCTCTGCATCTTTTTTTCCTCAGACTGTATGAACAGATACTAAATGCCCACATGAATGTAAGTAAATAAAGTTCCTAATCAACATAGGGAATGAAATCTGAAGATGCATTTAGCTGGCTATATATGAGTACTCAATTTTAGATGTCTATAATCTGGAGTTTAAGTGGATTTACAAAGTCTAAAGGAATTAAATTTGCTAATATCAAGAATTTTGCTATTGCATCTTACCTGGAAGAGTTTGTGTCCTCCCTCCTGCTCATTAGTCATGGTAAGTACTTTTTTACTTTTGTGAAGTCAGTGTTGCTCGATTCAATGCAGTAATAACAGAAGGCAATACTTGGTTGGCTTCTTTGCCATTTAGTGTTTATATAATTGGATTTCCTAAGGGAAGAATTAACTTGAATATGATTTCACTACCAGGAAGTGACTGGTTTAGTGTAATCCACCCTGCAGGGCTAACACACTCTAGCAGAGACTGGTCATATCTGTGTACACAGTGTTTAGTCCTGGGACTTCTTTGAACACTTCTGGCTTTAAGTTACAATTCTTAATGTGTTGATATTTTCTACCTGTTAAAAGTGCTTGAAATAATGTGAGAGCATCTTTTGGCCTATCTGAATTAATTTTATATAATATGAAACTGAAGGCATGCAATGGATTTGCAAAAGTGTGGCACAAGGGATATGTGCAGACCTTTCAGGATACAACATTCTGTAGAATGCTGGGAGGTGAAGGGATACAGATGCTGTAGTTTTGTTCCACATCAATTCTTCTTGAGAATCAGCGCTGGAGTATATTGTCCTTTCCACTATGCTTTGTTTTCACCCTAGAAGGAACTATTTACTTCACTTTGGAAGAGAGGTGGGTGGTGAGTTAATCCTTGGCATAGAAAATTGTGGAAGGAGGATCCAAGGAATCAGAACTTTAAATTTCCCAGAGAGGTTAAAAACGTTTTTATGATGAGTTTAATGATTGTTAAGTATAATTTCTTTCAGGTTATGAGAATCAAGATTTTAATAGTGTATTTTTACAAAAATGATTGCAAAGTGAATTTCTATGCAAGGACAATGTATTTTTTCTTTGATGTAAAAGTAAATATCAGTGTTATTTGGTTTTGCCAACATCAATTTTATTATCAGTGCAAATTTCACATAAAAGTTATTGTCTTGACCAAATGTTAGCCAATCTGAATTCAGGCACTTAAATGATGGACCTAAGTTAACATTCTAGTTAAGCTGTCTCTTTTTCCTACATAGTGTATTGGATTTTCTTGGTAAGGTTTTGGTAAAAGGGTGGATGCAGGGTTGGCTTCTTTGAGAAGATGCCAGAAGTTTCTCCGGTGTCTGCTGGTGATGTTAATAGAGAACAAAAGGTCAGCAAAAGGTAAGAAAGCCTACTGATAACAATAAAAGACTTCAGAATAGGAAAAGACAGCGAGAACTTAGAGGTGACAAAGAACAGAATGATGTCCTGAATAACACAGATCATTACATAGAGATTCTTCAATTTTAATGCACTGCAGCAAAAATATATTGGTGTATCAGGGGGAAAAAACATCACAGATATGTAAAGGCTAGCTTAATTTTTTAATTTTTTTCCTTTTCATTTACTAATCACTTCCAGTCAGGAAATGAAAATTCTGAAAAAAAAAAAAAATTTTTTTTTTATTGATTACCCTCCTACTCCAAAAATATTAGTGAATCTGTAGCTCTAAAGGAGTGAAAAAAAATAATTAGGATCTTGAAACATGCTTCTGGGTAATTAAAAAAAATCAGGAGGAAAAGGGATACAAAATGTGTATAAAATATACATAAATGAATATAAAATGTGTATGCCTATACTCATCAGAAAATGAGAGAGATCATGTATGGAATAGAGGATAATTCAGAATGACTTAGAAAAACATGTGTAAAAAGGAGAATGAGATCAGCCCTCCCAAGTTAAAAATGGCAGAAGATAGCACTTAAATCAGCTATACGTATGTGCTAAGACACTAGAAAAGATGCCTTGACAATACTGTCATATAATCAACCTGGAAAGCAAGAGATAAGAACTAGTACTTATGTGCACTAAGCTTTTATATTGATTTTAAACTTGAAGAAAGTCTAAGGCCACAGTTGTTTTGGGTGGATGATAAGAGTAGAATCAATCAGAAAGTGAATCATATTTTTTTACTGAAGAGTGTGGCGGATTTGATTGTTGCTTCTCTCATTATTCTGTACAGGAGAACAAAGAATAGGAAACTATCAAACACAGACTTCTCTGATATGTTAGGGATAGGGACTGTAGCCCAACACTGATGTCTTTGCCCAACTGATCTTTGGAACATGATTTATTATATATAATATTTGAATTATTTCATATGGCAAAAATATACTACTTTCTGCTATATGCTTAGAGGAATACTTGTGTTTCCACTGTAGGATATTCTAGTTCCCTATGACTCATCTAGTGGCTTCATTAGAGGTTCAGAGGCAGGCTGGAAGCATTATATTTACCTAATCCAGTCTTCTAAAGAGAAGATTTAATGTAGAAAGTTGCCTACAATTTCTAAGATTCTGTCTAAGAATGGTGATCACATTTGCAAAACAGAAAGATGTCTCTTGGATTGTGAACATTGTCAATAAATCCTTCAAAAAGATATCTTGTTCAGATGCTCTAAATAACATAAATGTGCAAATAGATAATGGAGAAAAAGCATTAGGAAAGTGTCATTATCACTACCTCTACTCTTGGTGAATGTATTCTGGCTGCACATGTGAAAATGACTGAAAATACAAACAGATTCTGAAAAGAAGTATAAGAAATTCTAGACACAGAGAAACCTGTGTCATATAGGCAGACTGTGAAACAATGTTTAATTTATCCAAATGAGGTTGAAAAAGTAATTTTATGGCAAGTGCTCGTGAAGTAGCTGAAGTCAATGAGTGAATCTAATGGTGTTACAGACTTGTTTAAATCAGTGAGTTTAATATATATTTATTACCTGGCTGAAGAAAATACTGTAACTAAAATGGTCATAACTTTCTTCATAGACTCACCTGAGGAGTCAGCACCAGTGTGTAATCCTTTCATGGATGATAAAATAGTACAAAAACTTTCTGAAAATATTTCTTATTTTAAACTGGAAAAGGAAGGTCACAGTCTAGTTTTTCATGAGTGTATTCTATGACTTTTTCTTGTATATCTGTGTCTAAAGTCCTAAGTTAGTGATCTGAATTTCATAGTACTGCAACATAATTAGAATCTCTAGTGACTTCAGAAAGTGGTCAGTTTACCTAGAGACCTTAAATAACTTTTTAAAAACTTAAATGCAAGCATCCAGTCATAGTGAGAAATTATGATGAATGCTGTGCATTACTCTTTCAATCTATTGAACCTCTATCTCTCAGAAAAGAATGAAAATCCAGTAACTTCTTTGTTTATTGAGCTACTGCTTCACAGAAGCCAAACATATTCAGACAGTGAGTATTAATTGAACCACAGCACTTCTAGGAATACACAGGAAGATGAGGAAGTGTGACTGTGCATATCTGAAGAGTAAGTTTTTGTGTGCATTAACTTTCTGTTGGCCTGAAGAAACAGGTACGTCACTCACATGGATGGATCTGAGGTTTGCTTTAGAGTAAGTGTTTAGGGATATAGATGAAAATTATATATTTGCAGCATTCTGTGGATATGGAAAGCACATTAAAGCATATTTTTGTTGTTCATGTGAAAATACTGTTATTTTACACATGTTTTTTCTTCTGAACCCTCCAAAAATTTGACAGCTACTGTTAGTGTTCATGCAATTTTGTTACAGAAGTATATCCATGTTAGCAAAAAGCATGTTTTGGGAGAGTTTTGATTTGATGACTTTCTGGGCATTTTCCCTTTTTAAATACAAGCATAAAAACTCTGCACTTACTTAATTCTGTTTTTTAGGTTTATGAATCCCATAATTAAAATCTGTAGTCTAAAATACAGATTGCCTCTTGTCAAGGTAACTATTAGTCTATCAAGTACCTTGTATGCTGGTTTCTTCCTGGGATATTGGGAACAGTGGGGTGTTCCTGTGGGGCGTCAGGGCAGGAATCAAGGCCTGTCCCACTCTCCAGTGAGGGGCAAAGCAGCCAGGGCACACTGGGGCAGTCCCAGCCCTGAGTTTTGGTCACCTCTTTGGGGACTTGCAGAGCAGGACTTTGGGGAGCTGGAAACCAGCCCTACTGCAGTGTCACTGGGATGGGGGCTTCTCCATGAAGAGCAATGTGTAAGAGTCCTGCTGTCTCCACATTTGCTAGTCTGTGAGGAGGACTCTTGTGAAAAGGAGATTATTGGTGATTGTTCCCATTTTCATGTACTTAGACTCATCAGAATGTCATAAAGCAATAAATTAGTCAATAAATATATGAGGGTTTAATATTTTTAAATTGGCATGTCTGGTCTTTAGTGCCCAGACTCCAAAGAATGGCGATATATGCATTGTGCAGTGCATAGTGATGGAAAAGTTCTGCAATGACTGCTCATAGTACACTACCTCTGTTGCTGGTTCCAAATTATGACCTGTAACATTAGTTGTGTCCAAACATTTGATATTTCAGGAAAGGTATCTTTTTTTCTCCAGTTCAGTTTTTCCTGCTGAGTTTGAGAAAGGCTGTCCTCTTAAAATGGGTTTTAGAGAATGCTTTTTTACTCCTTAAAATATATTTAAAATTTTCCATAGACATTAAAGAAGGTGATGGACATTTGATTCTAAATGAAAACAGAAAAAGTATATTTTAAATATGAAAATCCTCATATTTTTGTGGTGAATGGCAACATGAATTCTAAATCACTGTGTTTTTGAACAAATCTCTCCATTTTTTAGAGGGACAAAGAAAATCCTCATTAAACACATTCATCAGAACTTTGCAACAATAAGTAAAATAAATTATTTTGGTAATATCTCAATAGACTTTTAATTTTTTTTCTACATTTTCACTGAAGATTTCAGGAGTGTTTATAAAGAAAAAAACGAGTAAAGTCCATTTATTTTCACTTTGTTTCTTTATTAAAGTGACAATATTTTTCCCCTTCTTTTTCTGGATCTAGTAGTATTGATGTGATTGTTTTTGCTACAGATCTGAGGGCTACACATCTGTTGCATTTAAAATCAGATTATAAATCTTTTTCTAGAGCTGAAAAATAAATTACAACCTAGGGTTTGCAACAGCTGCTGTGGTTGAATAAACCATGAACTTTATGTTATCAGGTGAATATCTGTGCGAATGCTTTAGGCACATCTCAAAGCCATAGGATATTAAAAAATAATTTTGTTTTTATTAACCATGGCATCCTACTGAATAAATTAAAAGTAACTTTTTATAGATGATATAAGAGAGTTTTTGTTGTCCTTTAAAATGTATCATGAATTTTTCTCAGATTAAAAAGGTTAGTTGCTACTATTTATCACACATTTCAGCTTGGTATGCATCACTTGTCCCATTAAAAATGAGAACTTAAATCCTCATTACAGAATACTGGTGAATAATGTTTCTGGGTTTTTATGGTTTTGTTTTTGCTTTCTGCATAATTGTAATGCACAGATAATGGGGAGACTTGTGCAAAAAGAAAAAAGATTTGTTGAGTTGCTGAGTACACAGAAGAGATACTGAGGATGATGTTTCCATGTTTATTGACAAATGTGGGAATGGTAGTAAAGAGGTGAATTGCTTATAAGAGGAACTAAGTAAAAGTAATGTAAAGATGGAATATTTTCCAAAGATGAACTCCTGTATTAATAAAATAGAGCAACAAAATTTACATGCTAACAATTAAGGAAAAATACATAAAAATCCACAGGAGAAATCCAAAGGAAAATGAAACCTTGTATTAGATCACAGGTTCATACCATTGGCAAAGCTTTGTTTGGACCATCTCTCTCCTCCCTTCACCATGATCTTAATGTTGCTACTAGTATCCAGCTAAGGCCTGAAGTCATTGTAAGAATTGAATAATTTTGTTTAATATTTTACTTGGACTAGGAAAAAATATGCTGATGAGCAGCATCATGGACACATCTATGTGAATTCCTGAAACAACTAACAAATTTATTCGGGACCAGAGATCTATGGATTATGTGATTAGCCATGAACATCCTTTCAGTTCTCTTAGAATGAAGGGATAGAAGAGTCACTCTAACAAGGACACCTGTCAACTACTTGTGGAATCCACAAATGGATGAATATTGGATTTTTCAATACTCTGTTAGATTAAGTGCAGCTGTCAACAGCCTTGTGAGTTGCTGTGTAACTTGTGAGGCACAGGTGAGGGTCTATGAATATTTTTATAAATGTTTATGCAAGTCTTGCCTGGCGGCTGGTCTCACAGGTACAAGGGATCTGCCTCATACTGAGCCATCAGGTGATCATCTGTGAAGCCACTTCCTCCCTGTATCTTTTATTTCACCTATTTTTTTTTTTTTTATAGATAAGATTTTTAGCTTAAGCTAAAAGGGGGCTTAAGACACCATTATGTAGCCCAAGTCAAGTTCTTGGGCTTTCTCCCATGTAAGACCAACCAGCAGCTGATGCCCTACTTCCTGTCACCTCCTTGGTCTCCTGCCTCAAATGTGTTACATTAACTGTGAAATTGATGATGGCTTTATAACATTTATCTATTGCTGTTTCATTTGTGAATGATTTGCATATGAATTAACCCAGTCAACTAAACATCATAACAAATGCTGGAGTGAGATGATAAAAAAGACATCTATAATAGTAAAAGGAGTAAGTTTTTAGAAAAGCCTTTCAAACACAGTGAGGGGACAAAAACCGGGAAAGCTAACAGCTTTTAAAATGAAGTAAGTTATGTTATGGAATTGGCCATATGGCATACTTTCTGCAGGAAAATAACCAAATTGGGAATTCTCTAAATTCCTTTTGATTCTACATTCTGTTGTTTGATGTAGTTTTTATAAAGTATCAAGAAATACCTCATCAAGGCTTCAGATCTTTATAGAAATTCTCATGGCCTACTCATATAGACTCATGCACAAATATTCTGGAGCCACATTTTTTTCCCCTAATGTATAACTTAATAACATTTATGCAATCTCTGTGATAGTGTCTGTTTCCCAGATTGCCTATCCTGAAGAGAAATATGTAGGTTTTATGCTTCATACTTTGTTTAACCTTTGCACTTCCTTGGATATCTGTGGGTTTTCCTTGAGCAGTGTGATAGCTCCTCTAATTCATAGTTCAGTGAAAAATATAATAGATCTCAAAACTGTTCCTTTTTTTTCTGTGGAAGACAAACTTTCTTCACTACATTTAGTCCCACCATCTTTTTTTGAAGAGTCCGTATTTTATCTGCTGCCTGACTTTTATTGTGTAATATCTACTTGCAAAATTTTTTCTTTTTTGCCAAAAAATTCTCACAACTAATGAAAAGACATGTACATTTTTATATTCAAGAAAAAATATATTTTCCTTTTCTGTATACTTTCTTACATATGAAGAAAATCCTATGTAGGAAAACAAAGTGAAGATTTTGCTTTGAAAATAGTATATGTAAGGAAGATAAAAATACTTTGTGGATACAGATAATATAATAGCTCATAGTTTAGAAAGGTGTGCTAAATAATTTTTTTTTTTCTTTTTCAGTCAGAATCTCCAATCCTTCTCAAATTTGTTGCAGTCTTATTAAAAATACCATAATTTACAAATCTTATCAAACTAGAAAAATAGCCAGAACAATTTGGTGTCGAAACCAGGAAAACTGATGCAGGTTATAAAACATTTAGCTTCCATTAAACATTCAACTTAAATATGGACTCAAGTTTTTCAGCAATTTTACCTATAGTGTAGAAGAGGAGCAACAGATTATTTCCATGGGAGTTGCCAGTGACACCAATTATTACATTCATATTTATCCTTTCCCTGTCAAGAATTGTCAAAAGTAAGTACTGAAGGATTAGTGCAGACTCAGGCTTCTTAACAAACCTTGTAGAAAAGTAAACAAAAGGTTAAGCAAGAAGATGCACATTACCAGTCACAGTTAATCCCCTTGGTCCTAAATCCCTTCTGAACTTGCTCATCAGCTTAAATGCAAATGGGTTGTGGAAATCCAGGCCCTGAAAACAGTGATTCTCTTCCTATATATGCTGACTGGAGGTACTCCCTGCTGTAAACTTTCCTACTTAATAAAACCATCCTAGAAAATTATTTGAAATATTGGGAAAGAAATACAGGGGTAATTTTATTTGCTAGGCAAGCAATGGCTTGTGAAACAGCATTCTGTTTAGAACAGGAATAAGTGTTCCTCTATTATTATATTAGTAATAGGCATTTCACTTTTACTCTGCTTTCTAAATGTATCCATAAAATTTGTGGAAAATTTTGGTATCAGATCATACAGAATTTGATAGTAAATAACCCAAAATACATCAATTTTTTGCAATGTTTTCATAACTAGGAAATACAACAAAAATAGATTTGCTAAGAATGTGCTTTGGCTAAGCTATGCTGTGAAAAAGCCCATATCTTTCTATTGATTCATGCCAATTAGTGGATTGAAATTAGGAAAGCTAACTCAGAAAATATTTTTAAATGGTCAGCAATATTTTAACTGAAGATGTACAAGCATAGTTCCTTAGAGAATGAGGCATCAAATATCACTTCTATGAGGTAAAAATGAGAAACTGTTATCCTTTCGTGTTCAGTTCCCTTTTTTGAGTTCAACCCAGCACTTTTTACTTCAAGTTTAATGACAATTAGAGCATAAAGAGATTATCACAAAAGGATATATTCAGAAAATTTCTTTATTTCTTCTATAACAATATTTTAAATCCCCCCTAGATTCTGAAAGCAATGATACCTCAAATTCATCATTATAAACTGGAAACAGGATTACAGGTTTAACTGGAGGGCAGAAGGACATGGCTTTCATAGCACACCCCATAACACACATCAGTGCATTTGCATTTGTATCAGCATTTTGTTAAACTACAGAAAGGCAGAAAACCATTGTTACAAAGACATTCCTCTGAAATACAGACATTCTTTTCATTGTAGTCTATACTTGACTATTTTTAATATAAATCAGCAGTCATATGTGCTAATATATGCTGTACTAATCATGACAAAAATTGTACTTTGTTTCACCTGCTCAGTAAGTATATTGTGTGTAAGTGCATTGTGCATTTCAGCTCTTCAGTAAATATATTGTGAATACATTCAGAGAAATCAGCATCTGTTTACAAACAAATTCCTAAGAGAACAAAGAGACAAAATGATTTAATAGCTTATTTTCAGGAAAAATAACACTGGTGCAGTTTAGATCTTTCTGCTCATTGCCTTTCATGATAATTGATTTTGAATAAAAATTTATTGTAGATTATGCCACACATCTCTTTGCTTTTAAGATGAATACAAATGATATTTTATAATGTCTAATGTAGTACTTAAAATTTAAATTTTTTCTAGCTAAATGGTCTAGGAAGTGAACTTTGATTATGGGGCCAAATGGCAATGTAAACACCTTTTCATTCAATTCACATACACCATGCACACATCTTCTTTCCCTCTCCAGATAAAGGAATGAATTCAAATGTTTATTAGGATTAACTCCAACCGATAACCCCAAACCTGCCCCTGTCTTAATCTAGAATATACTAATCTGCATGGGCTAAAAGTATCACATGGCTTGTGCTAATAATGAAGAGTGTGAACAAGTAGGTATCAGTTCTAAGGTCCATGTGTGTGTCCTTTTTGTTTTATAGGTGTACACTTAACCTTCCTATGAAGCTTTAAAAGATCAGTAAAAAAATCCCTCCTCCCAGAAAAGGGATAAAAAAGGTGAATTAATCCTCCATAGAAAAAAGTTGTTTAGTGTACCACAGTAAGCAAGGAACAAATACTGTAGCCTAATCAATTTATAGTGTGATAAAAAGCAATATTAATGAATTCATGGAGCATTTTAGTCATAGAACTTCCACAAAAAGTCTCAATATGTGGTCTTTCTAGGTTTCTGCACAAATTATCAGCACATATCCTCTTGATGTCACATAATAGAGTGTAACAGTGTTGGAGGCAGCAGGTATCTGAAATGTTGCTTTCTATTTGAAAAAACAATGATACTGGGATTAAGTATCATTCCCATCATTTTGATCACATTAAAGTTTTAAAATATTTCTTTGTAAATGGAAACAACTGTGTTTGAAATATCTGCTTTGCTAACATTGGGAGTGCTTTCCTTCCCTGACAGGTGTAAATCCCAGGAAAGGAGTCCTTGTTACCAAGTGGTGTCAAAGTGTGTTTCTAAAGCTCTCATCCCACCTTAGTCATAATGCTTCAGTTTGTAGGAAGTGTTCTGAATAACTCTTCTGACTATTTCTAGACATCTAACTGAGGATCTTGGTACTCAGATGTAATGATATTTGCATTTACCAAAATTTTGCAGAAACCAAACATTTTTGCTTGTCTTTTTCTTATGTCTAAACTCAGTACTTTGAGTACATCTGTTAAATAATTAAAAAGGAAATTATTATAGAACAGAAAATATAGAGAAGCAATGAAGCTTAATCTTGCTTTTGATAAGGGTTCAAAACTACATTGACTTCAATGAGAATTTTACAAAGAAAGTTATTATAGATTTGGATCTCCAAGACTTCTGTACAGAGAGAAGTTATTACATTCTTCCTGGGTTCTTTGAAGTTCCTAAAAATTGGAATCACAGAATGTAGATAGTTTTCTCAGAAGGCCTTGTAGCACTACTGCTGCATTTTTCCAACCCTATTAACTCATGTACTTTTTTGTAATCGTGCTAGAAAAAACAAAATATTTTATATTCAATAGTGTATAGTGTAACAGCATTTACTTTGCAGTAGCATAAGTGAGAAAATAATTTAAAATATAGGCCATAGACAATGTAGCCTCCAATATCTGACTTTCATTTAGATTCACAGAAGCATGAAAAATAATATCTGCCTTGTGAGTCATGAAAAAATAATAACACCCCCTCCCCCCTGCAACTCATGTTAGATAGATAGGTAATAAATGATATCTAGATGACTTTGTGTCTATCAAACACCACTACTAAGGTCAGAAATTGGCAGAACACAAGTGAAATGCATGTGCTTTCAGGCTATCTTGTGCTATCCAGTTACTGAATTGTTCTATCCTGCACTTCAACAACTGAAAATTACTTCCTTTTAATGATGCTGAAATAACACTTGTCACCCTGATGTGTCTCTGTGAATACTAGGCTTTCTATCCTTTCTTTGGTGATAACTAGAGTGGCAACATTCACCCTTTCACATCAAGAGACTTTAAGAAGAGAGAAAAGAGGCACTAATTCAATGCAGCAAAGCTAGTCCCGGTAGCTGAGTGATAAAGTGCTTTGACACAGTAGTTCAAAAGTCATGTTGCAGTAATTTTTCATTGCATGTTTTATGCTCTGCAACCTATCAACAAAAATCTACAAATCTTTAAGCCTATATAAGATAAACTGCCTTCAAGATGCATACTTCATCACTGAAAGCAAATATACTTTGGACTGTGAATACATTTTTAGATTAGGTAATGCAAGCCTTCAGGAATTGTGAAGACCAATTAAAAACAAAGCAGAAACCAAAATGCAAAGATGAAGATTATTGCTGGAATTTCGACAATATAATACCACCACAGTATCCATACCTTTTTAATCAAGCTTTCATGAGCTGTTGTTTCGTGTTTAGAAATAAAACCCAGCTGAACCCCACAGCAAAAAATTCAGTTTAACATAAAAGAAAAGACATAAGAAAAGAAAACATCAAATAAACCGCACTTTTTGAAAATCTTCAAATGAAAATAAGGAGTCAGATAAGATGAGAGGCTATTGACTTAAAAATGGTTATTTTGAATGGTATTTTAAGTATCTAAAATACTCAAGGAGTCCACATGCAGCTGACAGATATGGCACAGTGCTTTTGAAGGCTTCAGACTCTTCCAGAGAAGCAGGCAGCTTGGCAGCCAAATGTGTGGAGAAGATCTTTGGACAGTGATCTCAAAAAATCCCTCTGATTAGATGACTGGGCCACTCCAGTATCAGGGCCCAGTGTCACGGTGGAAGCTGCAAACCACCTGCCAGAGGAACTGCCTATTGAAACAGCCTGTTGAAGTGCCAACAAGGGCTGCAGAGTTGCACTGCTCCTGAGGACATAACTGGCACTGGAGGAGGGACCTGGGTTAGGTCTTTGAAACAGCTGTTGTCCCAAGAAATAATACTAAAAGTAATTCTAGTAACAAAAAGCATAGAAGTGCGCTGCGTGGCATTCTATGTTCTCTCTCAGTTCCTTGCATGGAAATGTTGGTTAGGGGCTATCTGATAATTAATATCAGATTTATAAGAACTAGAAAGCTCTTGCAGTGCTTTTGTAGTTTGACAAGTTGGCAACATCCTTGGCTGTAGTTCTTTATGCATTTACAGAGTAACACAAAGAGGAAATAATATCGCAAGGTGCTTGACAGAAAGATATCTCAGTGCTAACACTGTCTCTAAGGGTTTGCCTAATCCCTCTGATAAAATTGATGATAGTTTCACTTTTGGTGGAGCAATTGTGCTGCAGAAATTGAATTTCAGCCACCGTTTAGTTTCACACAGATGACTGAACAGCAGAAGGCCATTTGAAAACAAATGATTCTATATTCCAGGATCAGTTCCATGAGATAACTGAGCTCTTGTGTTAGAATGAAGAGAAAAACACTAAGGAGTGGAAAGAAATGTTTCAAAGGAAATGAAGGATGTGGCTTGGACACCCAGTAATACTGGACAATAGTATTCCTGGTGTGGTTGTAAAACTTGCTACTGTGCTGGAGAAATAGTGAGTGATCACTTCCAGTTAGCTGTGAATCTATGTGTGTAAATAAAAAATAATGTCTTAATCTTTGGACCAAACTATTTGCAACAAATGTGCTCAAAATGCTAGAGCAGTAACTAGGGCAGAATTTGATTCAAAAACAAACATACAAGCAAATAAAAAAAGCCCCCCTCCCCCCCACCTAAATATACATTTTGAATTATTTATATCCTTTTGAGGAGCCAGTTAAGGATCTACTCCTGTAGAACACTTGGAGTCAACTGCATTCAGCTCCTGGTTCAGACTCTGTTATTGTCCCTCATGCCATAGTTTTTTGGGACCTGTACAAGAGCAATTACATGAACCAGTAAATCACAGGCACACGGATTTATCCCATGCTTTTTGTGTGACTATTATGAATGAAATGACAAAGCCAAAGATCTATGTCCTAGAGCCTTGCCTTTGGGGTTACCCATTTTGAGCAATATTTTATAAATGAGTTTTCTTCCCTGATTCCTTCTAGTGCCATTATTAGATCACAGCTTTGTCCTTGCAGAACTTATATGCTCATATCCAGAAGACATGATGGCTCTACCATCCTTTTAAGGAAATCTATTCTCATCCTGCTCTCATCTAACACTTGCAAGTGATAAGTCTGTGGAGAGGTTTTGTGTCAGTGATTAAGGGCATGTGCCATTATGGGTCTAACACTTAGGAAGAATAATTTCAGAAGAGAAAATAGTAACTGTCTTTTATTCTACAGAAGGTATTTTGACTGTATCGATACTGATCAGTTCCCAATGGAATATAATTATACTGGTACCCTGCCCAAAAAAATGTAGTTTGAAGCACTCTGGTGGTGCATTCCCACCTCCCCCAACACAGACTGCTCTATAGTGTCAGGAATTCTTGTTAACCTTGGCCTTGATAAATGACTCCCAGGTGATTGTGTTCCCCTCGACATTATCAGAAACACTGTCTGTACCTGGAACTTCTGTTGCCTAACCAAGGAAGGGGGTGAGAGAGTATCAGTCATTCCCTGATAGCCTTGGAACACTGCTTTACTGAGTCATAGTCAGAGTGGAACAGTATTATTGCTACCAGACTTTTGAGAAATTCCAGCAATTACCATCTTGGATTACAACCAGGATGGAAATTGACAGATGACTAAAGCCAATTGTCTTGTGACCCTGTAAGCAATGGTCCTAAGTGAAGACCTTTGAGCTCTCCTGGATTGCAGCAGGCTGTGACCAGCATCTCCTGTATGTGGAACATCTTTCAGAGCTCACCTTAAGTAAAGCATAAGTAAAAGAGCATACCCTACATAAAATAAAACAGAAAGTAACTGATGAAAAATTCATGGGAACAATAGTTGCGCATTTTTGAAAATAGTAAAAATAAGAATAAAAAACAACTCTGATATTGCATATTTCAAAAGTAACATTTTGAAATATTGCATATTTTAAAAGTAACATCTGTAAAAAATTAGCAGTATTAGGATCAGAAATATGGCTTAATAATGCACTGTGCCACAACACCTTTTCCAACAGGTGGCTTGAAATGTAGTTTTAGGTGTAGAATCTAAAGTTGTACTAATATCAAAGCATGGCTCCTTTAATTTCTTAGAGGCTTTGTGCAGTTTGATTGTTAAATATGACATTGTTAAGTTCCTAAAATCTAAATAAGCCACCCCAATTTCCTTTGAAATTCTTGTACAGAATTTTCAGATGAAGTAATTTCACACTTTTAAGATGGATACGTTTGTTTTGTTTTGTTTTGTTTTTTATCTGACATTTTCCTGATGACAATAGAACAGACAAGAACAAAAATGAAGGAGAAAGATGATAAGCAAAGACTTATTAATGTAATCTCCAGTTTGAAAAGGACAACAGCTACGTCTGAGTATGTTGTCACCTGGCAGCTAAAATTCATAACAATAACCACACGAAACAGATATGCAGATAGAAATACAGGTTATTGACATTTTGATTGTTTTCACATAGGAGTTTTCCACCAAGACTCTTCAGTGCATTGCAATCAATAGCTAAAACAGTAGTCAAAACCATAGAGGAACAGGCAAAATTAAATATTAAAAAAAATAATTCTAAAATGACACTAATTTTAAAGAATAATTAATTGGGCAACCCTTTGAAGTTTACTTTTACTTCATTAAATAATGTGAAAACTAAAGATTAAAAAAAACTACTCCAAGAGTTCTGATTCTCTTCTGTCCATATATAGATCTCCCAGTTACACTTTAGTTGCTTAAATACAGCAGTACTTAAGCACTTAAGTGCAGCAGCAATTTTTCCTTCTGTAATTACTGCGAGATTCTATTTAAGATATAATTTGAGTTAAACCTGTATGCCTTCTGCTGTATAAGATCTGTATTGCTGTAACTTGAAGGAATCTTGGAATCCAGTTTTACATTGCTAGTGAAAGCAATCATTGCTCATGATTACTAACTAAAGTTCAGCATCTAACTAAAATGTTAGATTTGTTCCCAAATGGTGGTGATTCTATCTACTTAAAAAAATCCCACCTAAATTCCCCATGAACTCCAAGGAAGGAAGAAGGTACATCTAAAAGCAGAGAGTAATTTTTCCTGCGTTATCCAATCTTCATTGTCTGCTGGGAACAATGTAATAAAACAGCATAAAGGCAGGACTGCCCACCTTCTGCATAATGATCTATAGTTCTTTGAAGCTTTCCTCCTGGAAACTGAAAAATTCTATTCTGCACTGTTTTTTTTTATCTGACACTGATTCAAAGCCTTGCTGTAACCAAGTATAATGGAGTGGGGGAAAGAAAAAGGAAAAAAAATACAGAACTAGTACACAGATAAATCATGACTCCTGAAAATGCTTTTCTTTAATTCAATGTTCATCTAATGTAAATTGCGTTCCGGGGAGTGCTGTTGGCACTTCCAGGTCACCATTCTGCTGTGTCTTCACTCTCAAGCTTAGGGGGAAAACTTTGGTTTTCCCACATTGTAGACTTTTACCATAGACTATTTTTCCTAAACACAGTCCACAAAATAGGTGCCTGCCCAGAGTTTCAGTGCTGTTCTCTTCAAGAGGCAAAGATCCATCTCCTCAGAAGTAGGTCTGATCATGCCTGGGTGGAATAATTAACTTTTAGCTAAAATGGGGGAATTAACAGGGTCAACTAAGCTGGAAAAGCAGGCAGATTGAATAGTTATTTGACACTCAGCGAGCTTTAGGCAGACATGCCCCAACTGAACTTTCCTTTATCTATACAGAATCAGACATATACATCAGGGAACAGGAGAGGTTTTAGAAATGGGAGGATTTGAGGACTGGAACATATTTTGTGAGATAGGAGAAAAGCTGCTTTATCTGCCAATTCCCTACTCCATAAAAGTAGCTGAATAACTCTTATCAGTTCTACACTACTATTAGTAATGGAGATATAAGGGCTTTGTAAGGCTTCTTCCATTTGCTTTGAAAGTGGAAGTAAAATTTCACCAGAATTTCATTCTGTCTTCTAATTCTGCCTTCATTAGTCATGTGGTCTAATAGTACTTATCATGATGAACTCATTTGATTTAAGGCAGATATGTATAAGACATCTCAATTCAGTTTTTATTTAAAATAAATTAATTAAATATTAATTTCCATTTCACTATAATATAGCTACTTTCTGAAAATATGTTTAGAAAAAGCAACACAGAAGTAATTTGCAGCACACAGAAGATTGGGGTACTGAAACTATGGCTTTGTTTATGAAAGATTTATATATGCTGAGCTTTATTCTTTGTGCGGTGCTCCAATGACTTCCCTGCAGTAATTCATGCAGTGTAGAACCTTGTGAAAATCTTTGCAGGATTAAGATCTTCCCTATTATAGACAGAATAAAGGTTAAAGAAAAATATACAAAATATTTAGGTTTATTTCTGGAACAGATTCAAATATGTAAAGTGCAGACTTGTCTACCTATACCAGAGGAAAGTTTTCCTGTTTTAGCCGAATGTTTGCATGACCTAACAATAAAAGAACTTGTACATTTTACTGCTAGTTCTGCCATTAGTTGCCCTTGAAGTGTTAAACAAATTTCTTAACCTCTCTGAGCATTTTTTCTGTTTTTTGAAAATGAGAATATAGCCAGAAGTTTTACTTAATATTTCAGATTTTTAAAAAGAAACTGTAATAGAAATAGAAAAACTTACTGTTCACTCAACTTTTCTTTTTTGCAACAGGCAAATAGATTACATCTATTAACTTTACCTTTTTAGTTGTGTGTATTGCATCATCGACATATAATCTGTCCTCATTTTCAATTCTTGAAATGGAACTCAAACATTCTGAAGATCTGAAAAAATTAAATCCTAAATGTTTGATTCTTGAAAGTCAAAATAATTAGAAACATTGTTATGAACTCTTGATTCACACACTAGAAACAAGTTTTGCATCAGAAAATGTAGTTCAGAAAAGCATGAAGGAACAGAGTATAAATTTAATATGATTACAGATTGCAATTCAATGGGGAAATCAGTGTAGCCTAATTTGCATTTTGAAATGAAAATTAACTTCATAGAATTTTTCTCCTATTAGTTATGAGAGAAGAAAAGTGTCCACATCTGTAGCACATTTGTAAAGGTTTAAATCAGCTAACAAGAAACATTGTTGTACCAAGTAAAGCAATCTGTTAATTTGTGACATAATTAAATATGCATTTCTGTAAAAGCTCAAAACTGCAAGCATGTTTAATGAAATTTAAATGACATTTATTTTGCATATCCAGATACGTTATAAATAAACAGTAATTTGGGCCTAATTTACATAGTAAGTGAATATAATTAAAATCAAACCTTCATTAAAGAATCACAGGAAATCTTTAATTTCTAATGTATTTTAAGGATAGAACCAAGATTAATTCAAGAGTAATGCCAACAATGGCTAGTAATACATATCAATCAGGTGAAATTTATACAGCACATGCCAAACTATGTTAAAAAAAAGTAATTTAAAAATATTTTGATAACTCATGACCACAATTTTTGCTTTTCAGAAACATTTAAATTTTGTCATTGAGGTACATACACTATAAGATTGAAAATATCAAATTGTAAGGATATGAGTGCTCATTTTATGACATTTCAATTTTTTCTTTTAATAGTTGATATTGGTAACCATGGGAGTTTTTTTTCTTCCCAGGATTTCTTTTGTACCTATTTCATTGTAAGTAAATAAATCAATATAGAAGGCTTTAACATGTCTTTAAATTTCAGGAGTTTGGACTTAAAAAATTACTAAATTTAAGATGATTCATGGTATGGATATGCATGTTTACAGGAAAGTTATAAGCTGTAACACAAATTCCATGTGTGTAAAATTATAATCCTGTTGTCATCGTTATGCAGGAAGAAAAACTCATTTGTTTTTTCAAAGCATTCTTCAGATGAACGAGATGATGGTCCCTCGGGTCAGTCAAATTCTATTGACTCAGTAAAAAACCATAAAAACCTCTTTTCCAGTAATAGGGATGATGCCTTCAAATTGCACACTAGCATGGTTTTCAAGGTTTCCTTTTATACATGCTGTAAAAATAATTAAATTCTTGGTACAATACCTGCATACTATTCATACTATTTAACTATTTTTTGCTTTATCTTGTGATCTCCTGATGTTTCCATATAGGTACACAGGAAAATTTTATACTTTGTGCATTTAACATGCAGAGTCAGGAACTCCAGTTTGAACTTTATCTGGAAATAATTGTAGTGATAGGAAAGAGTGAGGCAGACCTGGAGTGGGGATGGACTATTGGGCTGGCAGATCACAAGTGTAACCACAGCACAAAGTAAGGAAAATCATTGCTTTATGAACAAGTTTTCAAAATTATACTCAAAGAGACTATGACCAGTACGAATTAACAAAATTGTTCAGATCTTTCAGACTTCTAATCATTCTGTTCTAATATTAGATCTTTACTGGCTCTTCAGTGAAAGTTTGGATAATAAGTTTCTGCCTCCAGAGGTATTTCAGATCTCAATATGTGTAATAAAATAATCAGAGACTATTGAGACATACTTAGTCCAGAGTCTAAACTTCTGCAAAGTCCTTAGTTGGTTTCAGTTTATAATATTGTTTTGGTCTTCTCTATAATATGAAATACTATAAAAGTAGAAAGAACAGAAAACCAGTTGCCATGTGATTTTATCTTTTGGTTTAATTTGCTTCCTTTGAAGTCTTGATATCAAATTCTCTATTGAAATCAAAATGTACACATTTCAGATTTCTTTCTTATTGTAAAACTCCATGGCAAAGGACAAAGTATTTCTGAGAAAGTCTAAAAGAAAAAAAGAGATTCCCAACAGCATATTTGTATTTAATAGTTTGTCAACATTTCTTTATAAACCCAGATGTTTTTCTTAGTCTATTGGCTTTCTACAAGAAACTGAGGATATCAGCTGAGATGTTTAATTAAACAGAACAAAAAGCATGACAATCACTACAATTATTCTGACATTAAAGAATGAGAGATAACAAAATAATAAAATTATAATTATTAAATATTTACTAAGCAAGTATTTTATTAAGTTTTCTCACAAAGAACATAGCCACTGGAGAAAACACATACACTTGTTCAAATCTCACAGTTGCTTGTTAAGGATTCAGAGGAAGCCCCGTAACCTACCATATGTGTTCTGTGCTGATTTTTATTTATTTTATGTTAAAATCAGTATGGCAGGCCTCATTGTGCAGCGAGTTTAATATAAAAACATTATTTTCACTACTAAAATTAGATACTTGAATAAAAGTTTGCAAGATTGAGAATTCAGTGATAGCTACATTAAGCACTGTTACTGTCTAAACAATGTATGAGTGTCCTGTGAACCCTGTCATCATTAATGAAAGCCAACACTGCTATTTATCTGGCAAAAGCATCCCAAGGTACGAGTTATATAAAGCACTTATGTGTGGAAAGTGTATAATATAAATCTATTATTGTGGCAAATAGCTATTTACACAAAATTTCAAAGATTATTGTTTTTATTTCCATTGTTTGTAGATGACACAGAAGAAGGAACTGAAGGTCCTTGCTTCCTCAGGGTCTTCCCCTCTTATCTGTTAGCAGACTTATAAAGAGAAGACTTTATTTTCTGCATTTCAGCGTAAATGCTTCTTGCTCTGGTCTTACATGCACATTATCATTATACCAAATAAGTAGGCTATGAAAAAGAGGCACTTCAAATAGGCATATGGGTGTGAAATAACAGTATAAAAAAGAATACAAACATTGTGATCATATCTGTATCCATGTACAAATGGAGAAGCAGGTATTTCTCTGTGAGACTTCCATGGAGTGGGCATGCCTCTGCAGCCCATGGAGAGGAGCACAGTGGAGCAGATATTCCTACTGCAGCCTGTGGATGACCCCAGACTGGAGCAGGGGGATATACCCTGAAAGAATAGTGGTTTGTGGAGAGCCCACCCAGGAGCAGGGAAAAAGGCATGCAGAGGAAGAAAGGTAGATAAAAACTTAAAAAATGATCATAGCTCCTTCATTCCCCAGCCCCCTGCAGTTTGTGGGGTGATGGTAGAACAGTCAGGAATGAAAGAGTGAAGTCAAGATTGGGATGGAGGGAGTGGATAGGGGAAAATGTGGTCTTAATTTGTCTTTGTTTCTCATGATTCAAGTCTATTTAACTAGTAATAAATTAATTTATTTCCCCTCTGTTTTTCCTGTTTTAAGAATTGGCAAGTTATTCTTCTGTCTTTATCGTGATGCTTGAACTTTTCTGTTTAATTTTCTCCCCGTCCTGTTGAGAAGGGAGAGAGAGAGTATTTGGGTAGGCATCAGGCAGTCAGTTGAGATCAACCCACAACACACTTTATTATTCTTTTCATATTATTGTGTATGAATCCTTAAAATATCAGCTTTTGTTCCAATACTGCCAATTGTCTCATACAACATTTTCTAACTTTTCTGGTATTTTGACTATCATTTGGCTACTACGACACCAATATTAAATAATTATTTCACAAAACTGTAATTTGCTCTATTTCAGAAAAACATCAACCCTGCATTTTCTTCACAACACAGTAAATGAGAATATGTAACTAAGAAAAGACTAAGGTTTACCAACTTATGTGTGTAGATCGAATTCTGGATGATTTTTCTAGGTATTTATTTTCAATTATGCAAATAAGTACAATGATTAGGATTTTCAAAGTCACTAATGGTTTTTAGTGTCTAAATCAATTGAAACCAAGGAAATTCTTGCCAACTATTGTGTAAGAATATTGGTAGTTATTGTGGTTTTTGTGAACACATTATCCATATTGCTGTAAACAGTGACAGGTAAAACCTACACACCAGATTTTAATATTTTGTTCTCTATGAGAACATAGATTGTAATACATATAAATTTTTTGCCATTCAGAAAAAGCTGTTAACAGTGCTAACCCATTTATTTTCTATGACATCTTTTACACCTCTAATGTAAATCTTTTTTCCCCTTGAAACAGCACTCAATAATATTTATTTTAAGCTATTTCAAGAATGGAGAAAGGTTTTCCTGTATTTCTATTATGTGACATTACAATTAATTCTCTCTATTGTATCTACCTTTACTTTGTAATGTGTTGATTTTTATTTTCCTATCAGTGAGGGTAATGCCCAATAGATTATAGTTACAAGCACATTCACTTTTGAAATTCAAGTGTTATAAAGTATTAAATAATTTCAAGACGTATCAGTAAGAAGAACTGATTATTCTTCCTACAGAGGTGCTCAAAGAAAAAAAACAATCACAACACAGAAATTCACTTCCTTAGCTACTATCTCCTGACAAAAGTGCTAACTTAAAATGGGAATGCTCTGTCAACACTGCCCTTGAAAACATTTATAATGTTCTTCATCTTCAGGCTGTTAACAATGTCCTTTCATGGCTCATTTTACTCAATTTAACATCTTCTCCAGATACCGTTGACCCTGACATTATTTTACATCTTCTTAAACACCTTGTAAGTCTCACTGGCACTGTTTTAGCCTGTCTGACAACTTTATCTAACTTGACCATAACAGTGTAAATTAATTACTATAGGTATTTTTTCTCTGAACTTATTTTCAATTGATTCAGGTATCTAGACTATGTACTATAATTTTTGTTACTCATATATTCCTAATTCCTTATATTTTTGTTATGGTTAATGGAATGCTGAATGGTGGTTGTTATCTGAACTTACTGTTGATTCTTCTTAAGTTTAGTTGCTTTACTGCACTGGCTTTGAAAATGGAAAATTATATAACAAACTCAGTTTAATCATATGACTTACATATGACAAGGAATTTCTATTTAGCAATTTTAAGTTAGGCTTGCTTCTTTGTTTGATACCTGTAATCAGAAGTTTACAATAACCTAAAGGCAGACAATATATCCTACTGGGGATGCATTATTTGATACTATCTACAAGTTATTTCCCAAGAAAAGCATCTTCCTGGAATGTAATGTTTCTCCAGCAGTGCACTAAGTTCTTGACCCATGTGTGTTTCCATCCAGTGATATTTTCTGTCAACCCAGAAGTCAGATCTCATGCTGTGTAATCTAGTTCATGGTCATGTACTTAGTCTTCCTGTTGCATTAGTTGTTCATATCCTTTCTCAGTAAATAGTTCTGTGAATGCCCTGCCTGCCAGCGACTTCCACCCTGCTGATGGAGCCAACTCCAAAGTTCAAGATAGAGGCAATTCCTGTCAAAGACAAACAGGTTTGTTATTGATGTATGGCCACAGAATTTTTCTCTGCTTTTGTCTTCTAGGTCAAAGAACTCTCTCTTTTTCATACAAACCCATATATAGAGAATAGACATTTTCCTTGCAGCCTTTTTCCCTGAATTTGATAGACTGGCTCTTATGAGGTCTGACTTAAAAACCCATAGAGAGCAGTGGGAACAGGGCTTCTAGGTCCTCAAAAATGCCTCTGAGATGTTTGAATGTAAAGGTCACTCCCATTTGCCCTCATATGCTTGATTGATTTTCCAGCTGAAATTTAGGTTATGTATGTTTACCTTAAGTCACAGCTCCCTGAATAACACTCTTGAAACTTGGATAGCTCTTTTCTTACCTCGGCTACATGCTACTGCACATCAGTGGACTTCTGTGGTGACAAATCATGAGTGCACATGATAATACATTTTCAGATACAATATTTACATACTGTTCATCTCAGGAGCAGTGGAAAAAAACCCCAGCAATACAGACATTTTCACATAACTTCTTTTTATTCATACTCTCCTACTGGCTAGTTTAGGGAGGTTGGTGCTCTCAGTTCCTAAGGATCTACACATAAATAGGAACATAAAATGTTCCTATGACATAGGAACATCAGGTTTTTACCTTTTTTTTTTTTTTTTAATGCAGCACAGTGAATGCTAAGATATACTTTTGTCTCCTGGTTTTAGGGGAGCTGTCTAACTTTAGTGGTCTGTGCCAATTTTCACATCTTATTCTTTCATCTATACTGTTAAATCCTTTTCTCTAGGCATTCTAGTTCATTCCTGAATAGTTTTGAAAATGAAAAGGAGTAGGGGAAAATAGGTTCTAAGCCAGAGACTGAAGAAAGGCTGGGACAAAAGATGTGACAGGTCAACAGAAGAAGTGACTGGAGAGAAAGAATAGAAAAAATAAATTGGTATAGGAAAACAGAATAAAAATTTAAAAAGAAAAATTTAAAATGGCCACAGCTGAGTATTTCTAAAATAAAACCAAGGACAGTTGAAAAGTAATTAGAAAGATTAGGGAAAACCAAAGTGAAAAAAAACAAACCTCTGAGAACCAAGAAAAGAGGATTATGTGCAGTAAGTAAGTAACTTCTAATAAAAAGTATTTAGACAAAATAAAAATAAGGCATGAAATTAATAATAGCTGTTAATTACATTATCACCTTATCAGGACTTTTTGCATTAGTGGAAATCTTGGAATTATATGGGATTAGCTTCTCTCAGATTCATCCAGTAAGGTCTTTTTAGCATATTTGTGCTTGTGTCAGATGCCAGTTTCAGGATTTCTCGCTCTGCATACAATTATTTGGCAACTCAGCTTCTTCTTTTGTTACATTTTTTTTCTTTCTCCTTCTCTTGAGACTTCTTCCTTCTTTTGACTTGTTCCATCTGCCTCTTTTTTTTGCTCTGGGAGCAAGCTAATGGTAATCTGGGAAACATGGAAGGAAACACTCCAGGGCAGGCATGGAAAAGGCCTGTTTTATAAAGGAACTTGTCACAGGTAGAGTGGGAGTTTGGGACAAAATTTAATAATAAACTGCCACTGATCCATGAGATGCCATGGATATTCCCTTGCTTTCTAAATATCTTCTCAGAGGGAGAAGTCTGGGGAAGACTGGATCTTATCTTAGCCTCAGACTATCAATGGTTTTTTTGCAACTTTGTCCCACAGGTTTTAATGATGGCAAATCACATATATTTACAAGATATAAGTTATTTATTAAGAGAAATGAACAGACAAAAGATAGCAGATGAAAGATCTGAATCATAATTGCTTACAACACAGTTTAAAATGAAAATAATTACTAGTAGATTACAGTATTACATAAAATAGTGCACGACATAAAAGTATCTATATTAAAGCTAGCAAAAAAATGGTGTTGATTAGGAATCAAATGTAACTTGCCACTGTACATTGTACATGTACAATGTACATGTACATTACACTGTACATGTACACATATTCCTTCACTTAATCTCTTGAAAAGTAATTATGAAACAGGCATTCCCACTCATGGGAGAAAATCCACACATTTCCAGGAAAATATAGAAGCCTTCTGCTTTGTGGAAATTTGGTGTGACTTTTACATTTGTAAAGTCTGTCAGTCAGAAATCCAGCTTATCTGGTCAAATCTCATTCAAGAGTAAGATGTTTATTGGCAGTTGTGAGATATCAGACCAGTGTTAACCCCATGGTGCCAAAAAACTTGCTGTGAGACAGCTTGTTTTGTTTGAGTTATCTGACCGGTTGACAAACAACAGGTAAGCTCTTAGGGCAGCTAGATGTCCTGCTACAGAGCTGCAATAAATTATGCATAAATTATGCCTTAGAAGTTTATTACTTCCACAGACAGCTCAGGTCTAAAAGCCACTGATAACACTGGTAACTCCACTGTGCTCCTGCAATAAGCATGAAGGAGGATGCCAGAAAGAGATCCAAATGCACCATCAAAGTTGCACAGCTTATTAGCTCTGGCTCAATGGCAGCTAGGTCTCCAGAGCACCAAGTGTTGGTCAAGCTTGCTAAGTCAGTCACAGTGCCAGGCAAGAGCTGTCTCTATATATTTTTCCAGTGTCCCAGGTAATGAGCCCTTCTGACTCTGGAGCTTAGGAGAAATAGTCGAGCTGCTCTGCAAGAGGCCATCTGAACCCTGCAAAGCTGGGACTGAGGCAGAACTAAAAATCCTTGCTGAAGTGAAGCTAACTGCATGTATTGGGATGTCTCTACATCAGGCTCTACAGTACTTTTGGGTCTGGGAATGCAATAAAACTGTCTTTCATATGGTGATGGATGGTTTTATTCTCTGCTCCTGGCTTATTACATGCTCATTGTACAGCTCATTTTCGTACAACAGGAGTAGCTGAGTAGTAAAGGATAGGGCTGCCTGTTAGGTCCCACAGTGGCTACAATAAGACTGTGCTGTCTCTCAGCTGGTTAGCACCCATGCTGCTAAAAGGTAGTCCTTTGCTCTTTTCCTTTAGGCCCTGGTCTCTTTCTTTGGGCACTAATATTTCTGTGGCTGCAAGATATCTGCGTCAGATATAGCAGAAAATAAATTCTTTGTTCTTTATATTTTTTTTATTTTTTTATTTTCTTTTTTGGTGGGCTGTGTTTCAGCTGGGTCAGCTCCTGGGCTGCATAACTGTCTAGATGCTGGTGGTAGTTAAGAGAGGTAAATATCAAAGTACAGAAACACATACTTGGAGCTGATTGCCCAGGACCATGTCCAGACAGCTTTTGAATATCTCCAAGGATGGAGACTGGAGAACCTCTCTGGTCCATCTGTTCCAGTGCTTCATCACCTCTCAGTGAAAATGTATTTTCTGATGTTCATATGGAAAATCCTGGCTTTGAGTTTGTGCCCATTGCTTCTGGTCCTGTTACTGGGCACCACTGCAAAGAGCCTGCCTCTATCCTCAGGTATTTGTACACATTGATGACATTCCTCCTGATCCTTCTCTTCTCCATGCTGAAGCATCCCAGCACTCTTATCCTTTGCTCATTGAGGAGGTTTTCTCAGTCCCTTAGTAAACTTTGTGGCTTTTCAATGGACTGTCTCTGGTAGTTCCATACTTCTCTTATACTGGGGATCCCAAAACAGGGCACTGTGCTTCATGTTTGTCCTCACCAGTACTAAGTAAAGACAGGGCTGTTTTATTTTTGTGCCTCCATCACATCATATAATATACACCCAACAAGAAATTTCTATTTGTTCAGTATCAGCTGATATTAGTATTACCCCATTGCATGAGCTTCTTTTCTAGCTGATCTTCTAAATGTAAATTTGCAATTTAGGAGCAGAATACCCAAATTATAAACTTACATTTTTCTTCTAGCAATTTCTTCAATGGTGAAAGTATAAATTGGGTTACAGCAAACTGCTCCTAGCCTACTCAAAAAAGAATGTTTTCCTTTTTTTCACAAATCATAGTCAGCTATGATCAGAGAACATATATTAACAAGAAAAGCCGGAGGAACACATTTTAAAAAGAGAGAGAAAAAGGTTTCTCCCTCAAGGATCGATTGTAAATGTGAAGATTTTTGACAGTTCCAGGACAAATTTTTTAGCCTTGTCTTTGATAGCCAATGTCTCTGGTCAATCTGAGATCCAGCTAGATAGAAATCTATCTCAGTGGGTGATTAAAGTTTCCTCTTTTTTCCTAGTGGCATTAAACAATGTAGAAAACAACTGAGAAAGAATCAAAGAAAGAATCAAAGCCTTATACCAAGACTGTATAAGTTACACTCTTAAACTTGAAAATAAAAATCTTTGGCTATTCTCCTAGCAGACAAGAAAATGGGGAAGAAAATGTTTTCTTTTCTTTTGAAAAGGTGACATACAGGACAAATACAATGAAGTCAACTAAAGAAAAAGGGTTAGAATTTCCTAGGATTACTCTATGAAAATAACTCAACAGAAAGGGGTTTTTTTGTTTGCTTTAACTTATTCTATTTTTTGAGTCTGCACCTTTTTTTCCCTCAAGAACTAGATCAATTTACTGTTACGGGGTAACTACATGAGACTCACAAACATAAATAATTCTGGCTTTGCTTACTTAACTGCTAGAAACTATAAATGCTCAAAAGCAAAAGAAAAATGTTGAGGCACAGACTACTGTATTTTTTTACCTAGCATAATTTATTTCAAATAAATAAAAAAAAAAGGCAGGATTTTGAATAATCTAAACCTGTTCTGTTTTATGTCATTTAAATTGAAAACTGGTATGTCTGTTTCGGGGGAAATTATTTACATAATAACTAAGTGACTATACAGCTGGAAGAGAAAAATCTTAACTTAAAATGACATTTTGTCTTTTTTCCCCCACCCAATTTCATTCACTGATTTGATAAAAATGCTAACTGCAGTTGTAGACTTTGTTTTCTTTAAAGTATTCAAGTAAATTTTGCTAAAAAGTTATAGCTGACCATCCAAAACAGAAACTTGATGCCACCAAGACAAGTTAATTGGTGCGTCATTTTCTACGCCTCAAAGCCAAAATCCAAAATCTAAATGCTGCTGCCTGTGTATCTTATTCAGTGTATAAGGAGAGTTTCTTGTCTAAATTGCATACTAGGTATTAGGTGGAGTAGAGGTAGTCAAGAAAAAATGCTAATATGCAGGTTTCCTTGAAATCCTACCTCTCCTGAAAGGCTAGGCACTTAAATTATTTAGGATAATTTACCTTGGATCTTTTTATGATCATGGGCATTTAATAACCACTCTTTCAGAGAAAGGAACCATTTGCTCTCCACTTTGAAAAAAAGCATTGCACACATCAATTCCTTTCATTCCCCAGCATCAATGTGAGCATGAAGTGCAAGGTCTGGTTAAATTGCTCCTTTCTCCTGAGTATGGGAAAAAAGGAGGATTCAGGGCTGTGCTTGTACTCTCCCTGTTCAGGTTGAAAATATCATCAAGACTGAGGACTGCCTATACTTCTGCAGATGAACATTCAAAATTGAAGGTACCATGAAGTGAGAACAGAAGAAAAAACTGTTCCTAACTTAGCAGATGAAGAATTCACACGAGAAATAGGTGTTCTTATATTTGGTCCATTGAGGGTTCTTTCTCAATTCCTTTTTTTTTTTTTTAATTTAGCATCTGCATAATAAGAAATGCAGTTTGTGTCTTTCTTTGAGATCAAACCAAAAATATTTAAAATGAAAATCACATAAAATGTTCAATTTCATGATACCTTTGAATTTATTTCTCATGTTTTGACTCAGAAAAATACAGGTGGCCTACTAGGTCAAGGAAAACCATATGAGTTACACTTGTAAAGTAGTAAACAATGTCCTAGAACACAACAAAAACTAAATGTAAGAGACAGGAGCACAAAATACTTTCACTTTCAATCAAAAACATACCTTACACCTGGAAATGTCAAAGAGAATTAAAGAATGGTAAACAGTGTAAGTTAAAGTAAGCGGACTGTGTACCAGCATTTACTTTACTATAATTTGATTTTCCCCCCTATTAGGACCAAGAGTAACTATAGTGAACACCTGATTTCAGGAGTAAAATGGACTGGTATGTCCCAGACACAATCCTTGATCAGTTATGTTGCATTTACAAGATAGGTCTAGTTTATGTCATGCTTATTTGTATGTACATTGAGATGAGGAGGTCTCATATTGAGTCAGAAAGCTCAGCTATTACTGGAATATTTGTAAGAATTACTTTTTTATTAACCTTAGTCATGAACCATCAGCTTCTGATGGCCACACTGGCTGGCAGAAAACATATTACTTAAGCTTTACTTACCACATATGCTGAGCTAATTTTTTTGCTGAAACTGAACATTAAAAGAGCACTGAATTACATATAAATATAAATCTGTTTTGTTTTACAAAAATACTCTTGCAGTTTGTTATTTTTTGAACAAAGTACATGTAGAAAGACAGAACTATAGATCCTACTTTGGTTTTGATATTCGGACTAGAAAAATCTAAAATGAAGTTTGAATTCTTCAAGATTGATTTATTTGTGGATCGGTAACTGAAGTGAACAATTTTGCATTGGTGGTGCAAAGAAGCATTATTTCATAGTTTATTAATAATGAAAATTTGCAATGAAATTTATGATGATGAAAATAAATGTTACATCAAAGCATAAAAAATTCATTGAGACAAAAAAGGCATACCTGCCTAATTATTTCTCACTAATAATTCTGTGACTCGAAGTTTGAATAGAAAACTATTATTCCTTCTGCATAAGTACTACCATCAGTAAGGGATATTAAAAACATTGCCTTTTTAACAAGTTGAAATGACATAAGTAGGCTTAATTGTAAATAACATACATATTCATTTCCTTTACTAACACTTTCACATGTAAGCTAGGAAAGAATATAGTATTTTTTCTTTGTATTTTCACACTCAAGTTTTGTTTTTCATTGATTTGCCAATCTTATCATAAGCAACCTTGCATTGCTTGCAGCTTAATGATTTAATTCCTTTTATTGATCCATATAGATGTGTGCTGATTTCAGATATCAGTTAATGGCTGACAGAACATAAGACATTGATCATTCATAATTTTCTCTTTAAATGACAAAAATATATGACCTTAATTGGCATATAATCTCGCACTTCACAGTAACAAAATGGAGACTTTTTTCAAGAGACTATTCTATTGGAATATTATGTAGACATGAATTGAAAAATGAAATCAAATCACCTCCTGACAACCAAAGTCTTTATTTTGAAGGCAGTGTAAAATGTTGTCACAGAATGGTAACAAGAAATAATGATTGTTTTCAAAATTCCTACAACACAGCAGTACAAACCACTGAGAGTTCAGCCATCTGTGCAACTAGTCCTTGGAAAACCCTTTACCTTTCAACAGAGGTGATATAATCAATTTCTGGTTTGAGCTGCAGTTACAACTGTACTCATTTAAAGTCAAATGAAGTACTTTCCTGTAAAAAAAAAGAAAGGAAGTGCCATCTATCTATGATATAGAATTTTGATTTTATAAAATTTTTGACCTATATTAGCTTTTGAACAAATAAGTACTTGTGTTTTAAACATGAGAAAGGCTCATATCCCATGTAGAATTTATGTGCATTCTTGTAGTATTTGACTAGTCCTACTGAATTCAACAGTATTATTCAAGCTGTCTTATTGTTTTTTACTTTCTTTTTTTTTTTTTTTCTATTAAGCGTAAAAACAATAAACTATGATGCTGGTAAGATTAAAATACAAAGTACTGGTGATATTACTGGAGATGGTAGCAGATTTTTAGGGAAATATTGTAACAAACAGAAGATGTGCAGACTGATCCTGCACATCATACAACTTTTCAATTTGAAGAAGTCGGAGGCTTCTTGCTTTCCTGAGCAAGATATTCCATTTTGCCCACTGTCTCTATCTACTTGCCCTTTTCTTACATGAATTTGTCTACTTGTCCTTACTTGAACTCAAACATACTTTTAGAGTTCACAACATCCTACAACTGTGAATTACACACTGCGTGCAGCGTCTGTAGGAATCAGTGTTAGCTCCTTCTGTCTACACAGGAATCTCATCCCATGTATATTCCTAAACTGGAGGCAGAATTTGGTGGTCATTGATGAAATTTAGTGAGCTGAACCTTTGGAAAATTACCTATATCTGGATAAACAGGAAGAGAAAGAAGTGTACTCTTTTTTAATATAAATGGGATTACAAACACCCTGAATTGATTGTCAGTTCACATATATGAATAAGAGTAATGTTCTATTTTTTCCTTAAGATGAGATGCATATACTTTTCTGTTGTAATACCAATATTCCAATTCTGATAAACTTTTGCAGGTAAAATAATTGTCTTGTTCAAAAGTTTCTCAGTTACTTACTGATGGAAGTTCCTTGACTTTTATGTGGGAAACATAAGGCAATAAAAGAACCAGAATTCTAAAGACTACTGAACGTGTTTCTTCTGGAAAAAAGAAGGGCCTCTTGAATATAGATCAAATATATTGGAAGAATAATATGGATGAAGTTTACCTTGACTGGTAAAGCATTTGGCACTGTTTCTCACCATATCCTCAAATATAAGCAGACAAATTGAGTTAAATAAGTACACAGTGAGGTGCATTGAAAACTGAGTAAATAACCAGATCCACTTGGTTTTGATCAGAATCATAAAGTCTAGCTGGAGGCAAGTAACTAGTGGTATGGCCTAGGGGTTGATACTGAGAACAATGCTTTAATACCTTCAATAAAGACCAGGCTGCTGGGACAGAGCAAACCCTCAGAAAGTTCCCACAGACAACACAAAACTGTGAGAAATAGCTGATGGATGGTTGCGTTACCATCCAGACTGGCTTAGACAGGCTGGAGAAATGGGCTGAGAGGAATCTTGAGAAGTTCAGTGAAGGGAAAGGAAATGCGAAGTTCTTTTCCTGGGTTGCATAACTCCAGACACCAGGATGCTCTGAGTGCCAAGTGTCTGGAAAGCGCTTCTCAGCCCTAGAGAGAACTTTAGGGTTCTGGTGGGCAGCAGAAACCCTTTCGCATATCAAAGAAGGCCGAGAGTGTCCTGGTCTGCATTAAGAAGAGTGCTACCATCAGTTCAGGAGAGGCAATCCTTTTCTACTCGGCACTGGGGAGACTGCATCTGCAGTACCATGTTCATTTCTGAACTGCTGAGTATCAGAAAGACATAGGCTCCTGAAGTAAATCCTGCATAAGGTCTTTGTGGTGAGGAACTGGAACATCTTTCGCATGAGAAGTGCCTGAAAGCTGGTACTGTTCAGCCTGGGGAAGGTAGACTCTCAGAAAATATACTGTCTGACTCTGCCTGAACTGAGGAGCTGGACTGGATAATTTCAAGAGGTCCCTTCCAAAATACATGATTCTGTGATTCTATGATTCTCGAACCTCATGATTTTTTTGTTGATCCAGTCCTCTACTTTCTGAGATCACTCAGAAGTGACACTTTGCCACTTATTTTGTCAGCCACTCCACCCAGTTTAGTGCCCTTAAAAGCTTTCCTGATGTTGCACTGCTATCATTGCTCAGTTCACTGATAAAGATGTTGAAAAAACAGGCCTCATGATTGACCCCTGCATACTCTGCTTGTCAGTGTCTGCCATCTGGACATTGTACTATTGCTCGTATTCTTTGCACACAGGGATCCTACCAGTTTTCTGCATACCTAAGTATCCATCAATTCATTCAGCCATTGCAGATGTCCTCAGCTTCTGTTTTAGTTTGTTATTTTGTATAAATAGGACAGAACATAGTGTATAAAGGTCAAATGCCTTGGCCAGTAAGCACTGCTTTCCTTACGAAGAAAAGGAAAGAGAGGAGTGAAAATATTATCTCTGCTTAATTAGTGACTTCTTTAAAAATACCTGTCAATTTACTTTCTCATAAAAGAAAATAGTATAGAAATTGTTCTATTTAGTTGTTTATAAACATTCTTAATGACTGACATGTTGCCAGCTTGCATATATTCTTTTTTTTTTTAAATGTAGTGCAATTAAGATTGCAGAACTAATTAAAGAAAAGAAACAGTGGTATTCTCTATGTAATGTTTCCCTGAAAGAGATTTTAAAAATTTGGCTTAGCTACATATGTAATACAGAGAATAAAGGGGTTTAGATGGCTTACCAGAGTGTGTAATTATTTAGGTAAAGTGGAATTCTGTGACAATTACTAAAGCCTGTTACTGGCAATTATATTAGTATTTTGTCATGGTATTAAAGAATTAAAAGTAGAGAACAAAAAAAAAAATACCAGTAAAAAGGCTAATGAGACTCACACAGGTAATATGCATGGAACTTAAAATTTAGTATTTGGGACATTATACTCCTTGTGAAAACAAGGAATGGTCATTCTTAATTTAGAGTCATAAAAAGGGCATACAAACTACTGTACAACCACAAAAGACAGCTTCTAGATGTGATGCCTCAGGGAGAGTTACATGCTGGCTACAGAACCATTAAAACTCTTGAGAAGAAAGTTTTATTAGATTTTACGCCTTGGCTCAGCATTGGCAATGTGTAGATCGAAATATCTATCCAGGCTCAATTAAAAAAAAAAAGAAACAACACTTAATCTTCAAAACAATACTATGAGTTATATTTTGTAATAGCACCACAGTCATCAGAATTCCGAGTTAACTAATAATCAGATGGACAGGGGATGAGAGTCAAGGCATGGCATAACTAGTGATCATGATTCTCTTTCAGTTTTAAATCCACGTAAATTATAAATAATGTAGGGAGACAACGTGCCTGCACAGTGAAAGGAAGCTCAGAAATATTATCTGTCAGTATTCTCTTTGAGAAGAATTGTCGTTCTGATCCTATCAACCATCCAGTCACATTGTAAATTCAGTCAACCTGATGCAAGCCCTTTTCCTTATAATAGGTTAAAGTAAGATGTACTGCTAATAGTAGTGAGGGACATTTTTTGCTTTTCATAGTTTTCTGCATTTTGGGCAGACTTTTATAAGTGTTTAGACATATCAAGATACAGTAAGTCATCTAGTGGGATTTCTCTGGCATGACTTACATTCACAAGACTTTCTCAATATCTAGAGAGTTTCTATCGACTTAAATATTTTAAAGTCTGACTCAGTTTTGGAAGCATGTGACAAAGAACTGAAAAATGGGAATCATGAAGAGGGTGGGTAAAAGATAATTTGTCTTTTCTAGACAAGAACTAGAAAAGTATTGAAGGATGGTGGCTGTCCATTGCCTGTGAAATACTGCCAAAGGGAATTACAGATTCAAGCTTTCAAGATTCAAGAAGCTTGGACCAGTATTCAAGGGCTGATCAAATGTTGGTCACTATAAAGAAGATTTAACAGGTCTAAGACAATCCTCAATCCATGGATGGTGTTTGGGAGCTGAAAACAATCTCAGACAGGCAGAGCAGTGGGAACTGCATTATATGATTATCTAGATGTTGCTCTTCATAGGAGTCCTTGAGGGGTCACTTACGGAGAAAGTTTATTGGGCTGATCCAATATGGACATAGATACACAAATGCAATTGCAGACCTGAGCACGAGTTACAGGAAAAAAGCAAGGTGTGGCTCTTAGGACAAAAGTATGCTTATCATACCTAAAAAAGGCTGAAGTTTAAGGAGGACAAATTACATCCTGACAGCAGATAAAAAAATCTGCCCATTTTGTCACTGGGTGAAGAAGGGGCACTTACGGCACTCCCCCAAGGGATCTCCAGAAGGAAGTGGCAGGGAGGGAATAGAAATGTACCTTCAGAGACCCAAACAGAACAGTGGTCATGGGACCATACCCTTTGCATGTACCCCACTCATTGCACGGAGCCTGGCCTTCCTGAGGAAGGCTGAAATGATCAGCATAAAATACCCCCAAGAAGTACTGGACTGGGGAGCATAATACTAAGGGGGAAAAAAAGGTAGAATCTAAGGATTTTCTCTTTAAAAGATTTAAGAAGATGATTAATGAGCCTTTCTGTAATAATTAGATTATGTGGATTCATAGACTGTTAAAATATTAATTGGACTAGTGCTAAGTTCCTGACTCATAGGAGAGGTGTTTTGCTCATGCCATAATGAGATTCTGAGAGTTGCAAGAGCAGAAGATCCACCACAGGGCTGGTGTCAACAAGTCTGTGGCTTACAGGGACTGCAACCTCACCCTGGCATAATGCCTGGCATTATTAATGAAGAAAAATCTCTTGGAGGCAGTCTTGAAGAAAGTCCTCCATTCTCACAGTGTAGTGACTTCAGTATATGTATTAATCCACAGGCCAGTCTTTCTGTTTTCATCTAGCCTTACACTTCCAAGCCTTTGCAACTGAGTTGTAAGATTATTACAGGTGTAATCTGGGTTCTTTGGTGATACAACAGGTGGTCTGCCTGTTTGAGATATGCATGTTTCTTTAGGAGGTCTGTGTGGCTGCAGCCAAGTTTCTCATCAGAATGTTTATATAATATGAAGAAAGAGCCAAAATATCTGCATGACTGCCTTCAGAACCAAATATTGGGGTATTTGCTTGTTTCTTTAACTAGTACCCCATGAATTATTAAGGTGTTTTACTTTGGAAAATATCCTAAATTTTTCAAGTTGTGTGGAGGGGATTGTTAATGCAGTAAATGGAACCTTGGTGAGAAGAGATTTGTGCTTTACAAAAGGTATCTATCACTGTGGCTTGCTATATCTGTGTCTGTATAGAATTAATTATAACGAAAGCATAGAGAAAAGACAAGTGGAATTCAACCATTTTAGCTAAGAGCAGAGTGGCTGAATCCTCTTGTGCCCCTATTCCCTCATGAGAAAATCACATTGCCGAGGAATCTAGAGCAGCTGTATCTTTAACTAACACTGCTAAGACATTGATCTCTCACTGCCACCAGGCTTTTATAATTTTTCTCCTAAGTGCGATAGGATGATAGTTGTTCCTTTATGTATAAGCTACTTCCTCATCTTGTAAAGTCATTAATATCCCTTTCCTTATTGCTTATGAATTCATCTTGAGGGCCTGACAGTCTTTTTCTAATCTTTTTGCTCTCTCTTTCCCTTCATTCTCTTCCAGAGATCTTGCTTTCTGCCTGAGGTTGTCTGAGTGCTTATGGATTATCTGCTTCTTGAGAGCAAACTCTCTTCAGTTACTTAAAAAAACCCAAAAAGCCCCAAAAACAAACCAAAACCCCAAAAATATAGCAGCTTTGCTGTACAGTCTGCTTTACCATTGTTGTTAGATAATTAATTTTTATTATTTTTTCAGTTAATAAGTATTTTGTGAAGAAAGATTTTGTCAGTGATCATGTTTATTATAGTATCAGAAAAAGTTTGTGCACAATTTTGTCTACAAAAGTCAGAAATTTATATTTGGAAATTTTTAAAAAGCAATGTTTCAGCTTACAGACTCAAGAACATGGCTAAAATTCCTCCTAGAAATGACTATATTTGTATCAAAATATTCTGAAAGTTAAATGATAAGTTTCATTTTCAGTTAAAAAAATCAGTGAGACTTTTTAGACCATGAATCATCTGAGACGTAGCACTTAATTTTAGACACTGAAGAGAGCTATATATTTCTATACAATCCATTAGTAAAACCAAGATATGCTAACTTATGCCAAAAATCTATATATTGATTTTATGAGCATTTAGGATTGTTTCCTATCTATCATACTTGCTTACAGAAAATGTAATTATTTCCAATATGAATGGCAGTTTTAGTAGAAGAGAATCAGGACACAAGGGGGCTCACTTGCTTTACTTTTCTGACTTTTCTTGTAATACTGATATCTTACAAAACATGATTTTCCTTGGAATTATCCAGGACACTTTTTATAAACCTATAAATGTGATTGAAGGGTAGTTATTCTACTTTGAGGAAGAGAAATGTAATCTTATAATTTTTTTATTTTGTTCAAAATATATAATTTTTCCTTAATTCAACTTCCCACAAAACAATTACAAAAATGAAACCCTATTCATTAAAACATATTAAATTTAATATGTGTGAAGACATTAATTTCAAAATATTTTTTTAACCAGGTGGATGAAGTTAGTCCAATCCTTGCAAATGTGTTGTCTTATGAATGGACCTTTTTTAAACTGTGATGAAGCATTCCACTTTTGGAAAATGTTAATTGCCTTTGCCAAAGTAAATAGAATGGGTTAAAAAACCCATTTCATTATTACCTGAGAAAGACTGACTCCTATTTTACTTCAGAGGAATAAAACCATTACTCTTGCTTTGCCAGAGAAAAAAAGCTTTCCACTTCCTGAATTACATCTGGTTGCCTGTATATATACTAAAGGTGATGGCTTCTTCACAAAGGAACAGATGACGGGTTTTCTTGAATGGATATGTTAAAGCATGCAGTGCCTTTGTCTCTTTGACCTCCTGTGTGGAAAAGAATTTTTCTTCAATGCCTTCTTCTTGTTCAGATTATCCCGTGCTTGCATTTCAGGCAGAATATATCTCTTATTTTCAGTAATATTGCTTTGTATCCTTATATCGCTATGAAAAAGAACAAATTTCCTCCCTAAATATTTCAACTTAATTTCTTCCTCAGGAGGAAGAAAACTCATCAACAAAAAATAACTATTTTTCCTTTATATGCTTTTGAAGCATTAGTTGATATATTATCCCAAATAAACTCTGACATTTTCAATGATGCTGAGAAAACACACACTAATAAAGAAGTAATTCTGAAACTTATGCAATGAAAACAATTCTGTCCATTCTAGGTATATTGGGCAAGCAGAAAAAAAATTATCGTATTTCTGCAAAATGAAAAAAGGTGAAATAAATGTCAAGAAAAATATTTGCAAGTCTCTCAGATCAAAAAACAAGAGTGAATTTGTCCTGACTTTACAGAGACGTTAGAGAATTTATTAATTTGAGTTTGATGACGGATTCATAAGATGTTTCTAAAATGTTGGCTCACCTTAAGAGATGAAATTCTCTTTGAGAGAAACCAACTTCAAAAAATTTACCTGTAGAGGTGTTTTTTGGTTTGAGGCATTTATTTTTGCAAAAGCTCTTAGAAGTTTTAGGTCCCTCTGGGGTCTTAAAGCTTGTGCTGAGCTGGATAAAATATTTGAAATCGAGGAAAGAAACATAGTCTAATAACAGTAGTTACTAGGCAAAGCCATGCTTCAGCCAAGGAAAACAAGCTCTGGACAGATTGTGGCTTGTTCACAGAAACGAAGGTAGGCCATTGCTTTAGCCCTTTCCAGCCCCACCCTCCTGCCCAAATGAGGTTAGTTCTATCAAAAGAAAGTAGACATGCTGTGAATAATAGCTTTGCGATTTATATTTACCTATCTATCAATAATATTCTAGCTAAAAAGGTCCATCACTGCATCTTTCCCTCAGACATTTTCATTAGGCTTATAAGATCTTTTACCAGAAGAAGGAATTCAGGCTTGTGCACAACATCTTCTCTTTTTCTGCATCATGTGGATTTTGACAAGTCCATTAGCAAAAATTTACAGTTTGAAATATAATTTTGGATTGGGGACCAAATGGCAAAACTCCTACTCATGTTAGTTACCTCAGTATGGACATTGAGACCTTCCTTTTTAAAAGTTCCAGGTTACAGAAAAACAACTAGTCCACACTAAAATGGTGTAGCTGTAACCATATTATCCTATGTTTAAAGCACAGTCTTTGCCTTCTAACCATAGCTTCTTTGGTTAAGCAAATGCTACTCATGTCCTGTCAAAAAATAAGCAGCATTTAGCTGATTGCACTCATGCACTTGAGCATGTCAAATGCCTGATGATAAAAAAGCCAATAGCATAACAGATTCAGTCCAAGTATCTGTAAGAGTTGAAGTAGGCAATGATATGAGTTTCAGCTGAGCCCATCCAACCTCCCCATCACATGTGGTAAGTGGTTGTTAGATTCTTTAATGATACATAAAAATACCTTAAGCTTTCTGTAGACATCCAGAAAGTATTCTATAGACTGTTTAGCAAAAATAAGATATGCATGCTGGCAGAAAAGGGATAAAATTGAAGTATTCTTGCTTTCACTTTTCCTGACTACTCACATAATTTGACAGAGACATGTTAGTGTAAGTTATTGTCTTGATAATTCAACAATTCCAGTAAGAATTGATTTTGTATATTCAGTTACACTGCTCTTGCTCCCACAGTGTTAGGCTCCAGCAAAACACACCGATTGGATTAATCCATCTGCCAGTTGAAGAAGTTGACAAGGTTAGAGGTGGCAATAAGAATCTGTCACACGTTTGTTTGCTTTCAGTACCATTTGTGTACAGTGTACGGATTTGGTGAACTGAAGGAGTCCCTGCACTGCCAAGCATATCTGTGTTCAGATTTCCTTCTTAGATGGCCAACTCGCAGTTCAAATGACTTGGCTTTTCCTGTGCATGATCAGCCATGAGCTGTCCAAGAACCAATGGCTCATCAGAACACCAGGTTCCTGGAACAAAAGCAGCTGCCCACTCAAGCCTTTTTGCCTGAAGCTTACCCTCCTTCCCCCATTATGTGGTTCCTTTTTTATTGTTTTGTTTCAGCCTCCTCTCTGGTTACTCAGAAGTCACTGAAGCTAGTGAGAGAAGAGCTACCAGTCTGGCAGTGTCAAGACAATGGAGCAGCAGGGTAACTTGACTGATCTGTTGGCTTTCTTTATTGCAGAGCTTAAAACAGGTTCTCATGAATTACGAGAATAGATCCAGTTACTCTTTTTTAAAAAAATCTCTTTTAAAAAAGTTTGTCACAGTTTTTAAGAACTGTCAGCCAGACTTAAGGAAAAGTTACCTATAAGAGGACATGAACACTGACTGACTGAGGTTTTCACTAGACCTCTTGAGTGTTACAAATTTTATCTTGACCACTCCTAACCGGTATTTCTCTGTGAATTTGCATTTTTTAAAAACTCTCCCTGGATTCTTTGCTACCACTGTTTTTCTTGTATGTCAATCTATTTTAAATCACCAAAACCACATGAAAAAACATTTCCAGCAATTTATCGTATTCCACTTTTGCGTCTGTAATTCCCCACAGTATACTGTAGTAAAACAAGTGTACTAGCATGCAATGCTAGTGAAAAGCACTGATAACCTGTTTCTAGCTTTGAATTTCTAAACAAAACCTTGTCTAGGGTAATGCAAATTAAAATGAACTTGTAAATAGATATGCTACTTCAGTAAGTGAAATACAAAACCAAATTGATACAACTCTGTTGAAATTCAAGGGTTTACTTTATTTATGTGACCCAAAAACCTCACCTTAACAAAAACTTCAAGCCATATTATCTTTTTAATTCCTCTTACCAACCAAGGATGACATCAGAAGACAAGTCTACTGGGTGAAGTCCAGTAGAAAAATATCTGAGTTAGTGAAGAGCTGGCACGTATTAATGACATTGTAAAAGAATATCTGGATCACCTCCTACCTGAAGTCTACATATTAATCACTATTGTGAATATGAAATTTTGCTGTACCCTTGTAAGCTTTCCCTCTAAACTGAACTTACAGGTTTCAGCTCTTGTTATTTAAATGGAGCTACAGTACTTACAGGACTAAGTTGCCACAAAGATTAAGTATTTTTTAATCATTACAAATGTCTTTGTACACAGTTATACAGATGTGCCTAAAGCACCTATGACCTGAACTTTAGTGTTATTTTTACATACTTTCATATAATGAAATGTGTCATGACTATATAAACAGCTAGCTAATGAAATATTCTTGGTTGAAAAATAATTTTAGAACAGCTAAAAACATCATGCTCCTATGCCAGATGGTGAAATCTATGTCATATAATTCTCTATTTAACTGTGTGTTATATTGCAGCTTTGAATAACCTGGCACGCAGGAGGCTGCTTGAAGCCCATCATCCATAAATACAAAACCAGTTATTTTGGGGAAGTGTTATGGGAAAAACTATTGCATGCTTCTCAAAACATAAAGGTTAAAACTGTCAGTTATATGCAACAGGTTGACAATGTCATTAGAATTCTATAGTGATGTCATAGAGATATTTTGGCAGTATATCAGAGAGTGAAGAAATAGCAGTTGAATACGCAGATTTTTGGAAACTGTCTACAGCCTAAGCTGCTGTACTGAAAACAAACTTCCATGTGCCTGCCAGGATTTAAAAAGAAGTATTGTGGAGAACCAATCTGCAGTCATTGATGAAACGGTCTGAAGTAATTACAGGGTGTTGCAGCATTACAGAGCAAACTTGTGCGGTTTATGGATTTCAGACTCTGCAGCTCCAGTAAACATCAAAGAGAGCACTACAGCAAAGTACAGTTTACAGACTTTGGATTATATGAACTTGAAAATGGTGGAGACTTATCACCTGATATTAAGGACTCCTTATCCTGAAAGGGAATTAAAACTTCAAAAAATCAAATAGATCAACTTCTAGAATTTTTCTAGTTGTACTTGTTGTCGTATGCTCTAGTAATTCATCAATGTGGAAGCATAGAAACAGTTTGCAATTCTGAATGGAGATATAAAAACAAAATATAACTTTATTAATTAACATTATTATAGTGTTTGTATCTCCATATTAAATTTTGGATATATTTCTACCTATTATTTATAATGGAAGTGGATCCATACTTTAATGCAGATCCATGACGTACTGTAGTATGTGCATGCAGCACTCTATTTCTTTGACCAGACAATCCTTTTTATGCATCAGGCTGGAAGGACCTTGCAGTTTAACACTATTTCTTTGGCAAACCATATTTCTAGCATGCATCATTATTTAGCACCATGGTATTTAACTCTTCTTGTGGGTATATGAGTTAGTTATTAAGCCTGCAGTGATGCTATTTCTAGAAAATTTTTTTGGTTACCTAAAAGCTTCAAACTGAAAAAATAATTTCAGAGACTGGAAGAAAGAAGCTTTACTGTGTGGTTAAAGCCATTTTTTCAGCTTTATTTTTTTCTTGAGAACTGAATGCTCATGCTGGGCTGAGTTCCCTGGAGAAGTGGCTTACCTACTGTATATGGTATTTGATTCTCTCATTTCAGGAGTAAAGACTTTAATATTCCTATATTGAAGTATAACCTCATGAAGGTAACCTCAGTTAGAAAAAGAATCTTTGTCACATCCTTCAAGTATTAAAAGAAAGAGTCATATTATAGGCTTACTTTTGATTTGAAATAGTATGCATAGTCAAATGACTACAGAAATAACTGAATAAATTAAGTAAAGTCAATGCTATATTAAATGAAATTAACACCACCTGTAATAAAATATTTATAAATTAACTTCATTGTTTTCTTTTCTTCAACCAAAAGACTAAAAGTTTCATTTTACATGGCATTTGAAAATAATATTTATCAAGATTTTTTTTTTCATTCTTTTCATTCTCCTTTTATTTATCTTTCCTTTGTAAATGATCTGGAGCCAGGAGTCAAATGTATGTTGAGGAAGTTTGCTGATGATACTAAATTAGGAGAAACTATGGATTCCGTCAAGGATAAACAGGCCTTACAGAGAGATCTGGAGAGATTAGGGAATTGAGCAATTATATGACCTAGTGGGTGGCATCCCCACCCATGGCAGGGTGGTTGGAACTAGATGACCTTAAAGTTTCCTTCCAACCCAAACCATTCTATGATTCTGTGATTCTACAGTTCTGTTACTCTATGACTGTATGAAATTCAACAAGAGAAAATGCCAGACTCTGAACCTTGGGCAGAGTAATCCTGGTTACACATACGAATTGGGGGATGACAGGCTGGAGGGCAGCCCCATTGCAAGGAGCAGGTCCCTTTCAACCTGTGATAATCTATGATTCATAGACTAACTTTTCTTGTTAAAGAATATGTATTTGGAGAAATTCTATCCTGTGCTGAGCAGGAAAGGTGACTACATTAAGCTTAGCAATAGGTTTCTAACTTCTGACTGCTTCTTCCTCTTTCCCTCCTCTCCCCGCCCTTCCATTTCTGATAATGGCTTTAGAATATCTAGCTAGATTTAGGTAAATAACTGTAGCATTGAGGTAGAGAATTCAGTGTTTGAGCTAGAATATTCAGCTTCTTTCTACATTCTGTTCAGTGCTATATAATCTGGTATTTTCTTATTGCAACAGATAGATGAAAATTATTTGAGTCCCAAAAAATATTTTGGCCAGTGGTATAAGCTTAGCCAACTCATACTAGGAATGTTTCACCCTGTAAAACTGATACTATTCAGTGATTTATCTTCCTTGCTTTGTTACCAAAACTTTTTATTATTTGAATAGATATTAAGAATTGGTCTTTCCAAGGGCAGTAAACAGTATGTTGTTTACACGTGCAGTGACTCAACAGTAGTCAGCAACTGATGATTCATTACCATATGCTACAATTTCCACAGTTGCTGGCGATTATTAGCTGAGAATTTTGATCCAATCTTAAAAGACAACTTATGAGTTCACAAGCATTCTGAAGGTGAAGACACCAGGCAGGATTCATCTTACTTGGTTTTAAACATCTACAGCTGGGATGTCTGCCCTGAGCTCTATTTCTGTTCAGCTGAGAGAAATATGTGCATCTGTTGCATAGTTCATCTGACCAAATTTAGTCGGTCCCCCAAAATGAGATAAGTTCTACTGCAGAAGTTGTAACTGCTCCCCATGTTCTATAAAGGGGAATCTAGATAGGTGATGTGAGATACACTGTCTGCACGAAAATGCAAATAAAAACCCTCCTACCCCTCCCACTCTAAAGCTGACCAGTTTGCCCTTTTAGTTCACAAACACTGAGAGGGAGTGTTTCTCCTCCAATTCAGGCTTTTCTTGTGCTCCATTCCTTCACTAACTTCCCTTAGATGGCTCCAAGCCACAACTTGAAAACTGCCTCATACATGAAGATGCTAACATTTCAGTGATGAACATACCTTCTAGATCAGTTTTTACTCTCTAGCTTCTGTCTGATGGAAATGTCTCTGCACTTTTTGGTGCCAAAGTTCTGCTGGAGAAGAATAAATATTTTTGAAGATATTTCTAGGCTGTGAGGATGGAGTATGGTTGAACAGTATGTGAGGTAGTAGCATTTTAGCCCACAGAAAGTCTGCCCTTTTTATTCATGTGCTGATAAGGTGGAAGTCACTAGCACACAACCTTCAATGTCTCTTATCAGAAAACTGTACTGAGTTTGTCAGGGAAGGAGTTAACTTTCCTCATAGCAGCACTTACACTGCTGTGCTTTGTGTAACTAGAAAAATGTTGGTAACACTCCAGTGTTTTGGCAGCTCCTGAGCAGTGCTGTACACAGCAACATCAGTGCTGTCTCTTCTAACTTGCCCTCCAATGGCCTGTAGGCTGAGGGTGAGCAGGGCTGAGCAGGAACACAGCTGGAACAGCTGACCCAAGCTGATCAGAGAGGTGCCCCTTACCAGACAACATCGTGCTCAGCATGAAACTTTAGGAGAAAGGAGTGGAGTAGGCATTTTTCAGTGAGGTTTGGTCATTAAGGTATTTATCTTCGGGAGCAACTGCTATGCATATTGAGGCCCTGCTTCCTAGGAAGTGACTGGGGAAATAGAGAATAAATCTCTTTTTCCTTTACTTCTCAGCACTTTTACTTTTCTTTGTTAAGCTGCCTTAGTGTCAACCCACAAGAATTTTTTTTCACACTTTATTTTTTCCCATTTGTCCTGCTGAGGAGGGAGAGTGATAGAGCAGCTTGGTGGACACCTGGAATCCCAACAAGATCAACCCACTTCAGGACCCAAAAATTATTACTCAATCTTCAAAGAGAAGAGGATGATTTTCCAGGGAAAAAATTATTAGCTGCAAACTGTTTATTCAACTTTAATTTCAGATGAAATAGGAATGAATCATTTAAGCTCTCACAAATTTTAAGCTGTCTTGAATCTGTGGGCACTTAAAAGTTTGTTCTTTTTAAATGTCTATGTTTAAGTAATAACCATCTCTTACATATATATCATAAATGATTGGCTCCTTTTTATTTGAAACTATGCCCAAAGTTTATTACTTTCTAGTGAAAAAGTGAAAGATTACCTTTCATATGTTAAACTGAAATTGATGACCCTGAGAGATATAGTATAAATGGAAGCAGAACAGAAAACCTAGTTCTGAAAGTTGCTTCATAAATAATTCATGACTTTTCTAGAAATAGTCCATGAGCTTTTTATGACATTTTGTAAGCCCTAAAGTTTTTATTATCACAAGTTCTGTACTGCTGCAGTTGTAAGCTACTTTTGCCAATATATAAAACATACAGTTGGAAGGGCAGTAAAACCAGGCATCTTTGCCCCACAGTGCACATTTTCTTATTTTAGGTTGTATTCTCAGGCATTTCTAATTTGCTCATTCAACATAGAACTTGATATATTTCTTAACTAACTAACTAACTAGGAAAAAAACAAACCAAACAAAAAAACCTAACCAAAAACCAGAAAAAAGATGTAGCCTGCATCTGGAGAAAGGTTTAGAGCTGATAGATTTGCCCTAATAATTTACAAGAAAAAATTCAATTATTTTTCAAGTTCTTTCTCCTTATGTAACATATCTAAAGTCACAGCATGACTTTGGGGACTGATAACCCACTTTGTGTTTTACCTCTTTTCCACTGATTGTGATAATTCAAAGCTTAGTTTTCATTTCATAGTTATGACTGAGAGGATAAATAGCTTCTGACATATATGACATAGAGCTCATATTAATTTAAGATGGAATTCTTGCAAAAAAGCTTCCCACAGGAATTCATTGTCTCTCAGTAATTTTGCTAGAGAAATTTTGTCAGTGTATATTCAGAAATCAAACCTATAGGAGGGGAAGAAAAAAATCAGGACACTGGAGGATTTTTTTTTAATTTTTCCTAATTTTTGGTTGTTGTTGTTTTTAAAGTTTGAAAAATCTGACAGAATTATTAGGGCTTTTTGGAAGCAGTAGTAGTAATACAGAACATCATACTCATATGGTACATGCAAAACTGGGAATTACATTTAAGCAGTCTCAAATTTAAACTCAACAGTACTGGGACACATATGTGAGTCACATCAGGATTCAGGAACAATACTTCAGTGTCTCTCCAAATGTGTTTAACATGGGAATCCAACTATTGCATGCTGTTCAAACTTACAGAATATGTCGCATATTTTCAGACGGAAAGTTATAAAATATTTTCTTTTTTTTCCATGCTTTTGTCAGAGAATAACCAAAACTTTCCACTCTAAGAGAGTAATATGAAATTGTGTAGTCTATGAATAAAAAAAAAAAAAAAGGAAAAAAGGAAGGAAAAAACAATTTTATGAAAAAATAGATTTTTATTCCATATTTCCTTATATATGGTTTTTCCTATATCTCAAAGCCACTCTCCACTGATTTAAGTAGTGGCAGCCTTGTTTTGTACAGTTTCCTTTTACAGTCTCCCTTTACTTCTGTTTCAATAAAAGTTTTTTATCTTCTCTTTGCCAATCTCTTCTACTTTGACAATTTTTCACTTCAGGGCATTCAGATGATTTTTTAAATTTTTGAATTATACATAGAGACAACTGAGACATGCACACAGTCTACCATGATCAGAGTAATGTCAACCACTTTTAATAGTGAAACTCTTCAAACACTAAGAGAAATTTTGAATCAATCTTGGACCCCAGTTCGCTCATACCTTTTAAGCATATTCTGAAATTAATCTTTATTAAGAAAAACACATTCTAAGGTGCTGCTGATTTCACAAGGGGTTGAGCAAACGTGCCAAACAAAAGGTAAAACTAATGCTTAAACTTCTGAGTTAGGATATTAACAGAACAGAATTCTTAGCATAGAATTTTTAGAGTTGGAAGGCTTCTGGAAATCACCCCCTCTGCCTTGGAAGGGTCACGTAGAGCAGGTCACGTAGGAATGTGTTCAAGTGGATTTTGAATGTCCAGAGAGGGAGACTCTATTACCTCCCCAGGCGGCCTGTTCCAATGCTCTGCCTTCCTCATGTTGAGGTGACACTTCTGTGTTTTAGTTTAGGGCCACTGCTCCTCATCCTGTCCCTGGGCACAATTGAAAAGAATCTGGCACAATTTTCTTGGCACGCACTTGTGAGATATTTATGTGCATCGATGAGATCCCTTCTCAGTCTTCTCTTCTCTAGGCTAAACAGGCCCAGTTCCCTCAGTCTCTTCTCATAAGAGACGCTCCAGACGTCTCACCATCTCTGTGGTCTCCAGTGGACCCTCTCCAGTAGCTCTTTGTCTCTCTTGTACTGAGGGTCCCAGGACTGGACACAGCACTGCACATGTGGCCTCACTAGGGCTGAGATGAGTATAGGGAAAGGATCATCTCTCTTGACTTGCCAGCCACACTCTTCCCAATACACCCCAAGCCCTCCTGGCCACAAGGCCGTACTGCTGGCTAATTGCCAACTTGTCATTCACTAAAACTCCCAGGACTCCATCTGTAGAGCTGTTCTCTAGTAGGTTAGCCCCTATCTCTTTCAGCACCCATGGGCACATCCCATCAGGGCCCATGGATTTATGGATGCTTAGTCTGCCTAGCTGACCTGTAACCCAACTTCCTAAGTCCAAGGGGAAACCTTCCTTTCTCCAGCCTTCTTCTCTTACCTCTGAAATCTGGGACTCCTTAGGGCTGAGCTCAGCAGTAAAGACTGTGGCAAAGATGGCATTCAATACTTCTGCCTTCTCTGTGTCCTCCAATACCTGGACACCCACATGCTTCAGCAATAGCCTCACATTTTCCCTAATCTTTCTTTTACTGATGATGTATTTGTAGAAATCTTTCTTTTTGTTCTTGATGTCCTTTCCTAGAGTCAATTCCAAGTGGGCCTTGGCCTTCTCCTTTGAATTCCTGCATACCTTGATGATGTTCCTCTAGTACTCTCATGTGACCTCTCCCATTTTCCACATCCCATAAATTTCTTTCTTCTGTTTGATATTTGCTAGCAGGTCCATGCTCATCCCACCCCCTTTGCCTGATTTCATCTTCATGGGATATACTGGTCTTGAACTTGGGAGGAAGTGATGCTTAAATATTGACCAGGTCTCTTGGACTTCCTTCTCTTCTAGAGGCCTATCCTGTGAGATTCCTCTAAGCAGACCCCTGAAAAGGCTGAAGGTAGCCTTCTGGAAGTCCATGGTCATAATCTTGCTCACTGCTCTGCTACCTCTTCATTCTATGCTGAATGGGATACAGAGAAGGACAATAGTTCAGGTTTGTGAGCAAGTGACTGGGAGGTGTTATGAATGAGGGTTTTTGTTAATCCATGATATTCTTCTTACAATGCCACTTTTGCACTAAAACCGCTATTTTTACTTCTGACTGCCAATTTCCATTTTTTCCACATACACCAGACAAGTATGTCCAGAATTGTTGTCTGACTTGCGGGCCTTACAGCTGCTTGTTTTGTTGTGGCAATAAAGAAAGGGAATAAATGCATTTTCCATCTTCCATTCTCCAGCCATAATCATGGCTGCAGACGAATACATCCATCTTTACAAGCAGCGTATAAGGAAAGTTCTTTCCACATGATCAAATGCTGACTTCTTTTAGAAATACAGAGTTTTCTTCAATTTGGAAAAACACCAAAGTTCTGTGCAAAATTACTTAAAGAAAAAAAATCTTAACATGTTTCCTGTTAACAGGTTAACACAACCTTCGTTTTATTTTGTTTTGCATAGAGCAAGAGTTGACATGTTAGACAGATGGTGAAAGCAAGAGAAATTGAAGGTGATCAGAATGGGAACCAGTATGTAAGTCATTCAGGCTAATAGACAGACTGGATTTTAAAAAAAGATATGGTAAACAGAGAGTAAAAATTGCAGTTAACTCTGTAAATGAGGCATAAATTTAAAAAAATCAAACTATTATTCAAACAATATGAGCCTTCACGTATAGAAACATATAGAGCATATTGTGTTTCAGTTGGAGATACTGGGAAGTAAATACAGAGAAAAGATGGAAAACTTGTCATGGAATGGATAGAATAAAGCAGACAGAAATACTGTGTATTTGTAATTCCCTTCACCTGACAGTCCAAGCTCAGTATAGGCAAAACATGATCAATTCCTCACTCTCAGTAAGTATTCATACCATCCTGCATAATGACCTTGGCAAAATAGAGGACAGGTGTCGCCCTGGTTTTA
>VZTZ01031121.1:0-13034 GCA_013400955.1 Drymodes brunneopygia
GCAAAAGTCCTCTCTTAGAAAAGGGCTTAGAAAAACTGTGATCTCTGCCTCCTTTACATATTTGCTATAAACACAGTCTGAAATCATGCTGTGTTCCTTTGGGGCACATTTGGCAGCATGCAGATAAAGGACCTCCATTGAGAGGGACATAGAGACACACATTTCATTTGGGTGACTGTATGTAGACATATCATCACTGCCTTCTAGAGGTGAAACCAAGATAGCAGTGTGACACACTGTCACCAGCTATTCAAATTCAAGCAGCTTCAACAGCTCTCAAAAGGTGTTGATCCAAAGAAAACATGAAATAGAAGTCAATGGATCCAAGTGGAAAATATTATAGCAGTCAAACAGGCTGCTCCAATAACACTACCTCTACCCACAGGTATGTTTGAAGGGGATGGGGAGAGAAGGGGAAAAGAGAGAAGGTTCTGTGCTGAAGATCTGAGAAGTCTGGGCTTGTTTGGGGATGAGGTTTTTTCCTGCAGAAATCCCTACCACTACTGGGGAGCTGTGCAAGTCCCAGAATGCCTGAGGCTGATGGGAGATGGAAATATCCTTCATTAACTGCTACAGACAGCCACAGGGCCTTCCATAAATCACTGCAAGCTCAAATTAGGACCATTAACATACAACAAGGTCATGGCCCAATCATTATTGAATGCTCATGGCACAGCTGTGAGGAGTAAAGTCATGCAGCACCACACTCCGCTCCTGGTTATCTATGCCCGCTGTCTTGGTTTAAAAGACAGGTGTCTNGGGGCATTCCTCTGGATAAAACAGTCATGTGCAAAAACTTGTTCCTCAAACAAATCAGAACAAGTTTTAGGGCTAAAAACTTAGTTTACAGGCTCTCTCACTTCAGGGAAAAACAAAATCAGCTTTTCAACCAGTAGAAGTCATCCTCTTTCTAATATCTTCACACACATGCACAGAGATATCCACACCAAGCCAGACACCTCCCAGCACACACCATGAAGACATCCAGAGAACAACTCTGCAACAACCTCGGGGATCCATCAGCCAGCAGAGATGGCTGAGACACTTCGCAAGAAGAAAAGCTCTGCTTGTGCAGCAAGGAAGCACAGCTGCTGTGGCTATGGCATTTTAGCAGGTCAGATCCAAGTCTGGAAAGCAACATTCCATCTTGACTCATCCCTGCCTGGAGGGTTAGCAGTTCACAAGAGGCCTGGTAGCACGAGGCTGCAATAGTTGTGCAGCACATCTGCTCCGTTATCTCAACACATGGACAGCTCCCACTAGGATGATCCACCCCTTATTTTTACATCCACCAAAATACATCAAATTCCTTCCTTCCCCCTCAGAAATTCAGTGCTGGCCTAGCCCACCACCTTCTTATTGGACAGCTCAGTCACTCCAAATTCATCCCGCCAATGCTGGTGAGAGATGAAACCAGATCCTGGGGCTCCACAGCCAAAAGCTGGTCCCCCTCCAGGTTCCTGAGAAATCCTTTGCGGTCACAGGGACGTCACTGCTGAGGTGGGATCTACCTCAGACTGAGGAGGCTGCCTCTGGTTGTTATTAGCTGTACTAAGGATTTGAAGGACACTGAGGCATCAAGCCAGCTTCTACTCCAAAATGCAGAGATCCTACATTTGCAGAACATGCATCCAGCCTTCATTAATTCCTAAATGGTCCAACATGGAATCAGAGTGGGGGGCAGGGAGGGAGCTAACACACTCCAGCTGAACAGGGGACATTCAGGCAACAGGATGTTTTGCTTTGAAGATGTTTCTGATCAGGGAATGTCTTATCCAACATGTGCACACTGCAGCATCAGTAGGACCATGAGTGGTCCTGGGTGCTTGTGTGGAACAGATAGCCTCTAGCATGGGCTTGGCCTCCAAGTTTATCATGGTGGTCATCACACACCTTAGGATGGCAGCCAGGGGGGGCAGGCCAAGCAAGGAGACTGGAAATTCAGCCGTGAAAAGGTGATGAGATGGTCTTTTACCCTGACAAAAGGAGGAACTGGACTCAAATGTATTGCCAACCCCTCAAGAGCAGATCTCCGAGCATGGGTAGGCTGGAGAAATGAGGTGCCAGCATTCATCCTTTCCCTCCACATGACTGGAGGCACGACCATCTTTTCCCTAAGGACTCGAGAATAATCAGATAATCAAACAAACACACTACAAATACCTATGTTTCCTCCAAGAGGGAAGAGCATCCTCTGTCTGGAAGACACAGGGGTGGCAGATTGAATGAGAGTTTCAGTCTAGCTCATGAGAAGCAGGGTCCATCTGTGAGAGTGGCTGTGAGTGTACATGGAAGGGTGATTCAGCACGTATGAATATCTAGATAGGTGGGTTGCTGGGCATGTAGCTGAGCATGCCTGTGTGGGCAGCAAAGCACATGGCAGAATATCAGGACACAAGCAGCCTGTGGATATACAAGTGTGTCAGAAGTGAAAGGACACAGCAGAACAGGGAACGTGTCTGGAGGAAGAAGTCAAGAACTGTGCCAGCTTCTATCTTCCATTAAATCTGGAGCATCCCCTCGCTTTGCTGTGGCACAGCGGCCTACAGGCAGAAGCAGCCAATAGCCTGTATCTCGTTAGTGGCATCAGATGGTGACACTTGCACTGATTTGGTGCTCAGAAATGGGGCAGACCTTGGGTTGACCTGACCTCTAAATGAGCAGAACAGGAGCTGTGGGAAATGACACTATAAACAGGAAGGCATGAGATAAATAAGAGACGGGGAGGGAAGAGATCCGTTTAAAGTGGCAGCTGCTTTTTAGCTTCATTTCACCTCTTCTGCTCAGCAAGAAATGAAGGCCCCCATCCTTTTCTGCTCGCCTGTCAGAACACCATACACTTACCACTTACAACCCTTTTCTAGCTGATGCAAAGCTTGCTGCATGCCCCTGTTAACACCGTGGCTTAAAAAACCATGACGTTGTCCAGGGAACTGGGAAGAACATGTCTACATGCTCCAACAACTTGAAGGAGAAGACTGGGCAAAAGGCTTTCAGCTAGCTCCTGTCTTAGGAGAGCCAAAGCTATTATTTGCAGCACAATAATGCCCAGTGATCTCCCCTCCACCTCCTCCAGTCAAGGTTGTGCTAGATGCTGGACAACCATGTGATGTAAGATGAGGCCTCCTCCTTAGCATTTGGGGCAGCTAGAGGGAACAAAATACATCAGGGAGGAGTGACCAACTCCAAGTGATGTAGTCTAATGGAACAGAGGGGAGAAGTGGGAATACGTTGTCTTCTGGCTCCATCCAGGGTTCGGTGTCTCTAGGAACTGAACCTTGCTCGGCATCAATCCAACCTCAACTTCTGCAAGCTGCAATTTGTGCCTTTTAGGGACAGTACTCTGCCCTGGTGGTCTCAGAAGAGAAATCAGCATTTAGTTTCTGCAGCCTGATGCAGCTCCAATTTTAAGCCACTTTTAACATAGCAAATCTACATTTATATATTAGACATCCACAGTTCTGCGCTCCCACTGCCATTCTGATGGCCTAACAACCAGTAAAAAAGGATAGGGAACCTTCTGGTCAGCTGAAGCATTTTTGTTTCCTCCTCAGAACTGGATATTCCTTGCCTAGAATGAGATTTTAGCCCTGCAATTTCTGGTCACTCCTGCTGGCAAACTGCCTTTCCCTTTGCTGAACTCTCCCCTGATCCCTTCCATTAGGGAAGTGGCAGAAGGCTATGCCCTGCATTTCCAGGCCAAAATACAGAACTGTCACAGGACAGTGTAGAAGGGATCGGCCCCATTTATCTGGAAAGAAAAAAAAAAAAAAGCCAAACCCAATCAACTCAGCCCTGTTACAGAAACCCAGTTAAGTACACAAGCTAAACAAAACACAATAGTTTTTCCTTTGGCCAGCCTGGAACATATGGTATTCGTCAGCCAGTCGTGTTCCTCTCTCAGTTCTGGCAGGAGAAAGCTAACTTGTTCCAAGCACTGAGAAAGCTCCTGGAAAGTCAGCATGCTGAGCAAACTTTTGGAGGGGGGCTAGCTGGGGATATAATAGCTCACACAGACACCGATTTGACAGTATTTCTTCCACATTGTTCAGTGCAGCTCTAGGTTACAATGCCTCTGGCTTCAGTGCATTCCTGGTTCACATTGTTCCCAGTGGTATTGCATCTGTAAGTCCTCATTTGCTAAGCACACACACAGTTGCTCCTATCAAGTAGGAAGACAAAGGTGTGGAAGGAAGAGAGGTTCCAGTGGATTTGGGCTCATAAAGAAATCCTAAAATGACAAATTGCTTCAATTAACAGCACAGCAAGACCTTTTTTTCCACTACCTTTCCAATGCAGGCTGAAAATGGCTGCTGCCATCCCAGAATGGATTGGTGAGCAGTTCCCCTGCAAGAAAATGACAGTAAGTACTGTGGTGTCACAGAGTATGGTGGCTGCAGAAAGGAATAGCCTCTGAATTTGGTCATCAACCAGAAAACTGCCTGAGGAGTCTGGCTCTGTGCTGGGAATAGTCTGCTCTGCTGTAGTTTACAAAGCAGTTAGCAAAGAGCTGATTCACAGAGAAATGAGCCCATGTTTTTATACAAGGAACTGGAAACCGTGCTGCGCTACATTAATATCCGCAAAACAACTGCCACAGCAAAATCAGCTATGTCTATGGGGAAAGGAAGCTGATAAAGGACTAATGATTTATTCCAGTTTCAGACTGGAAGTGAGCAAAGTGCTTCTCACTGCACAGTCTAGGCCTGCATGAGAGTTTCAGCTGCTTTTTGTGTCCTTACAGTTCAGCCTCATCATCGCTAGGGCTGGTCTGATATCTCTTGCCTAGGTTTGCTTGGTCTGCTGGAGGCCTTTTGTCAGTAAGGAAGTCAATTTATTCCCTCCAGTGCAGTTGCAAGCCAGCATTGCCTCCAAGTTTCTGCACTACCTTTTATCTTCCCATACACACTTGGCCTTGCTGTGTATCTGTTTCTCCCTGTCCCTCTTGATGGACAGCCTGGTTGGCTCAGGCCACTACAGCCTCAGCCTAGTTTTCTTCAGGCAGTGAAAAAGTGGGAAATGTGGTTGTAAAGTACAGCAAGAGGATTTGTTCTCATCATTTCTGTGCTCTTTGGCCCACCTGTCTGCTGCCAGAGTCTGGCTTCCTTGCTCATTTACCTGCTAGGCACAGCCATTCTTGTTCCCTCATTGCAGAAGACCAGGGTACTTCAACTCCCTAACACATGGCTTTTCAGTGACATTCTTGCCACGTCAGTAGCACTTCAGAATTGCATGAGCTTTTTTACCTGCTCCTTGTAATCCTATAACTCTTTGTAGCAGGAGGTATTCCCTCACTTCCCTTTCCAGTTTTTTGCCATCCAAGATCTGGCTTAGGCAATAAGCTTCTGTATGTTCCCACTGCATTCACCATTGGCCCACTTGTCAAGTTTACTGGAAATAAATGCATTGGGGAAGCATTTTTTCCACCCTTCTGGGTTGCTGTTACAAACCAGCCAAACTTGCCATGATCACCATTTATGTGCTGGGGCACATCAAGGACTGAAGTGCTTGCAGAGAACTTTTGCATCTGTTTTTCTTAGAGGACTGCTCAACCCCACCACATTCAGAAATTTTGCTGTAACTCACAGCTCCAACATGGCATTTCTTTGAGATTTTCCATGTGTCCTTGGTCAGCTCATCTCTTCCACACTCTGACCTAACAGACATGTTGCTCTTGCTCTAACTTAATAACAACAGGAGCGATTCTCCACCAAGGTTAATGGGCACACACACTGCTCACAATCATTTTCGGCACGAGCTTCACCAATGCAGCCAGACAAGCCACCTGCCCTTTGCAGGGAGGGACCAGCTGAGTTTTGGTCTCAGGAACTGAAGAATCTACTGCACCTTCATCCTTCAAGACCATCATCTATCACCCCATTGGAAGCTCTGTGGAGTGGAACAACAGTGCATCACCATCCCCTCCCCACAGCAAGGAGACGAGTGTGGCTGGCTTTTGTTCTTATCTACATCACAGACTTCAGTGGAGCCTGGTCACTGAGGGCCATTCATCTCTTTGTTCTCAGGTCCTGCTCTGCAATACCCTACTGGGCTTTCCCCATCCATCATTACTGGCAATTTCTTCTGTGTCCCTTGCTGGGCACTTCCTCCCCTTGCCTTTGAATCAGAGGGGGTTTTTTCCCCTTTCTCAAAGGAGCTTGTAACATTTACTGCACGGTGTTGGAATCTCTGGACTGAACGGAGTCACAGTTCAGCAAAATCAGACTGGTTTCAGCCTCCTCACAGTAGGAAACTGGTCATACTGCAGCTGTCTCTGTTTTCCTGTTTAAACCATCCCATCTTCCTAAGACTCTGTCCTCAGTGGCAGAGGAGCTGCAGGGCTTCTGAAACAGGAGGTGGCAGTTGCCAAACGTTGTTTGCAAAGCCATTCAAAGCAAGGGGGGACTTCACAATGTTTCAAATCAGTAAGCAGAGTTATAGCAGAGACTCCTTCCTGCAGTCTCCCAGTATCTCTCATTAACACCGGTTTACTGCTGCTCCTCTGGGAGCAGAGTGAAATTTCTCTGGCTTCCAGGATGAAGCTCTCTAATGCAAGCCTGGTGCAACATCCCTGCATGCCCTATTCCAGGCTATATGACTTCACCAGAGCCACAGCACACCGCAGCACCCCCTCGGTGTGCTACTTTCAGCACCACAGGACTCCGTATATTATTTAGGTTATCTGACATATTGGAAAGTATCACACACTATTTTACAGGTCTTCAAAACTGTCCAACAGATAAACAATGAAACCACACATACACAGAGATCTCAAAGGGCACCCTTATGTTGCCTAAGCCTGTCCTGACAGCTTTCAACCTGCCATGCATCTAGAATTCCTCCCCTTCTCTGTTAGTTCATTGAAGCCACACAATTTTACATGAAAGAGCACAGTGCCAAACATTCAGGGCTGCCCAGCACGGGTTCCTCATTGGCATGATCCAGATAGGCACAGCAGACAAGCTGCTCTTTCATGCAGCAATGAGGGGAGCTCTCAGAAATGAACATGTGCAAACCTATGCCACGTTTGCTTTCTTGTACTGGCATTGCTCAGTGGTACTTGCTATGGGGGAAGAACTTCTGTGCTGTGAAAAGACCTAAGCACGAGCATTAATTTTATGTACATGAACATAAGAATTTGAGAGCCTGTGTTAGCCACTTGTAAAGGAGTGTGCCCACCTTGCTTGAAAAGCTGGCACAGCATGCAAGTAAACGTAAGCACAATAAAAAATAATAGGAAACAGACAGGCAATAGAATTAAGAGCAGCAGCCAGCTGGGATCTTCTAACCAGTGACATCAAGGGATTGCTGAGGTAATACACTGATGGGTTTTAAATTAACTGTAACCATTCAGAAAAAAGATCTAGGCGTCACTGCGGACAGCTCAATGAAAACATCTGCTCTGTGCACAGAGGCCATCAGGAAAAAAAGAACCAAAAAATGTTAGGTTGAATAGGATAAAGAACAATACCAAAAATGTTATAAATGCCACCACATAAATCAATGACACATTCACACTTTGAGAATGAGCCGAAGCCTGCTCACCCATTTCAGAGCAGGGATAAGAGGAACAGAGGCCAGAGAAGGATGCCAAAAATTCGTTAGAGGCACAGAAAGGTTTCCAAGGTTGTTAGGAGGAAAGATTAAGGCCCAAATGGTTCAATAGCTTGCACTAGAAGGGTATAAAATGATGAGTGAGACGGGGAAAGAACCTTCGCTTTCTTATGCTAAAGAAATCGTGGCCACCTAAAAACTCCCCAGAAACACTATTACAACAGGAAAAAGAAAGCCCATCAACATTTTGCAGATTGCCCAGTTAACATGTGGAGCTTGATGCCACAAGGTGCCAGAGAGTTAAGCACTCACCACACTGCCATCACACAACATGAATGAAATGTATAGGATACACACATGCCTGCTGGCTCACGTGCCTGGGCAGGCACTGAACTCCTGAGCTAGGATGAGACAGTGAAACCAATGGCAGTGAAGAAAGCCAGGGAGGAACTTGATACTAGCAGGAATACAAGGAGAAGGTGAAGGAGAAAAAGGTGTCTGGAAAAGGAAAATGGGAGATAAACCTCATGTAACAATCTGGGTAGAGGTTTTTTGTGAGAGAGGGAGGTGTTTTGTGAGATTTCATCTTTCAGTCTCCAAGTCATGGAGGGGAAATTTTTTCAAGGTACTGCTAGGCTGTGTCAGAGTATATGCCCCAGTCCTCTGACAAAAGGAAGAATGGAAGATGCTGGCCATAGGTGAATGCTTACAACTGCAGCCAGCTGGGCTGCAGACAGAGCAGCCAAGCCATGAAGAGCTGCCCCAGTCAAGCCTGTGCTCCAAACACCAACATCCTGGTCCATCCCCAGGTGCTGCATTCCCTTTGCAACCCAGTTCACCATTCAAACTTCCAAAATAAATATCTGAATATCCTGCAGATGGGGAATTTGAGGCAGCATTGAGTATTTTCAGTCTATGGTTTGATTTAGTTTGGCACAGAGAGACCAGCTGCAGTGGTGCACATTTTGAACAGCATGAGGAAAGAATATTTTTTCGTAGGTTATCCACTGTGCCTCCAGCTCCACCATCCTGGAGTCTCACAGTCAAAGTGCATCTAACAGGTATAGAGCTGGGGTTTTCTCCACCACACAGGGACTTATGACATCACAAAGCCTCATCAGGTGCCTGCAAATCAGCAAGTGGCAAAGCCTGCACATCATTGTGCACAATTCGAGCAGGTACTTAACTACAAGGGCCTCTTCAGACAGGATGTCTGTTATAAGGGTCATCCTAATCTGCATATGGCTCTGATTTCTTTTTCAAGAGCAAGCAGATGGACAAGGACAGCAGAAATGGACCCTTCTGGCCAATGGAATAGAGCAATTTTTCCTTCATGTTTAGGGATTTCACTCAAGTTCTTCCCAGTTGCAGTAACAAGAGCAGTTGGGGCAGTAATGTGAACACACGGGAAGTATTAAAGCACAACATCACACAGCACTTGGGCCCATCCAGACAACCCACATATTGCAGGGCACGAGGTCACCTGCTCCTCTGTCCACCAATGTGCCCATGAGATGTCCACTGCAGGGCTTTCCTCTGCTTATGCAGGCCTGGCACTGGGGCTTTTTGCTCCACTGTGCATGGCTGGAGGTGTGGATGCCTAGCCAGGCATACCACCATGGGCCTAAACTGGAGATGTGTCACCAGGCAAGCCATCACACAGATTTATGGTAGTGGATGTACCAGCACATGCACATCAAACAGCAGTCCTAGTCCTGGAATGAGACTATCCATCCCCAAAGGCATGAGTTTTGCCAGTCTTTAGCATTGGAAACAGCAGATGGGTAAGAACTTGCCCTATAGTCCTGGGGCAGTGGGACTTTTTTTCCTCTTTTCCCTCCCATGTGTTCCCCTCCACCTACCCTTCTCCCAGGAAGCACAGAGCATCACAACCAGAAATAAAATCAACCATGATGCAAACACACAAATAATCCCATGACTACTCATACAGCCTTTGACATCAAGCTGCCTGCTCCAGGCTTCCCTTTCCAGCCTGGGAAGCAGGAGCCCCAGCACAGTGACCACAGCACATATCACCCATTGCTGCTTTTCTCCACACCTCGTGCTCCTAATCCCACCCGCCCTCCTTCCCCACCCAGTGGGGAACCCCACCACCAACACACAGTGCACACAACATAATATAGCAACAGAGCCCAGTGTTAAGCAAGGCTTTTATGTGCAGCCAGCATTTCAAAAGGCACAGTACATGCTGTATGCTCAGTGCCGTCAGACTCCAAGACTGGATTCTCCAGTGTTTTAGGAAAAAGGTAAGGCAGGAGGAGAGTGTGAGAGGGGGGAACAGACCAAGCTTTGTGGAATTCTTTTTAAGAGTGTATGCATGACTGTATAAAAGGGCATTTTTTTTCCTGACCTCAAAGAGACAATATTATTTCACACAGACCTGTTTTCCAAGAGCTGCCAAGCTATTTCTACATGAACCAGTGCCTGGTTGAGGCAGTGACTGTGAAGGGGAAACCCTCTCTCCAAGTACGACATGGAAATTCCTTGACCTCAGCTATGAAGCCAATCAACACGTGTGCAATGGGCCAATGAAAAAGAAATTAAAATACCAGAGTGGCCAATGCAGATGAGGGCAGGTGTGTAAGGGAGAAGGCACATCCTGCTTTTTTCCAGTCAGAAGGCCTGACAAAAAAAAACAAGGACATGCCAGGCTAGGAAGAAGAGGAAAGTAGGGCAAAACCAAGAGCATTGAGACATTGGTTAGAAAAGCAAAGATGTAAAATGCCAGGCAAACAGGTTCTGAATCATATTCTAAAGCCTGAAGGTAGAAAGGCAGGGCAAACAGGCATGGAAGGCAGAAATAAATATTTATTTTAGGCCATGCTATCGTTTGCTGTGCTTCACGGAAAAGTTTGGGTGTTCACGATGAGCCCAAACAGAGCCAAATAAGTTCATCATCAGTCTAGACCTGGCCACACCAAGTTGTGACTACACCACAGACCTGCACCCTACTCTAAAGCTGTGTTTGCTTGCTCCAGGCCACTGGAGAAAACACCTCCAGAGTGAAACTATTTTTCCTGACTGACATTAAGGACACACCAACATACTGCCTCCAGCAAGAGTCCCACAAACAAGTCACCACTGGATAAAGAACTGAATAGAAACAACTGACCCATGTTACCTTTCAAGTCAAGGGAGACAGAGCCCTTTAAGTTCTTTCTTGGAGAGCTGGATATCTAGAATTAAAGCATCTGAGCCCTAGAAAACGCTTGTGATCAGGGCTGAGCCCTTTAGGATAGGCAAAGCAGCATTCCCCTATGGCAGAAAAGTGATGTGTACCCCAGCCCCTCCATGGCTCTGCAATGGGATTAATAATGCTCCACAGTCAGGTCACTCGGTGTGAACGTGAGCTCACAGCACTCCTGTAACACACCAGATGCACAGCCTGCTCTCTCCACGGGATAGATGTCAGTCAGAAGGGATCTCCCACTGCCAGAATAATTTGTCTTTTTCATGGCCTGCTCCCAGGTTAACAGCAGGAAGGAGGACTGCAAGGGCTGGGCCACAGACCTTCCAAGCAAACTGCATGAAGCAGAACAGCAAGCACAAGAAAGTGCTAGTGGCATCCACAGGTCAGTTTAGGTACTCACACAAGGACAGGGATGCGCAGCTTTTTCAGGGCCATGAGCCTCTTCCAAGATCAGCCATGGATACAAGTCACAGCTACAAGCCTTATTACAACTGTGCCTGTATTTAGAAGTAAATAAGAGCAGTCCATATACTATCATCCTTTTCAGAGTCTCAAGAAATTCCACTTAACAAAAAACATTCACTCCTTACAGGAAGTATGACGTGCACTGAAGGCAACAATTTTGCTGGTGCTTACATACTCTGCATAAAAGAGAAAAGCAATCACGTCCAAATGAGACCTGTGCTCCAAGACCTAAAACTGGGTCAAAACCCACTCCATCCTCAATGAATTCTCAGAGACCCACTAAACTGCTGTATTTTCAGTACCTGCTGGGTTTCTCCAGTGAAAGACAAGCCTTTGAAAAGCAAGAGTGACATCCAAGGAGTTTGATTCTTACTGAATCTCCAATATGAGTTTCTTTGCACAGGACATCAGTTTGGAATATATGGCCTTTCTCATTAGACATCTAGAGGAATCGTGGATACCAATCCAGTCTCTCCTCTTCTCCCCTGGTCACCTGCCCCTCTCCTGCTAACGTCAAACTTTCCAAGGTCCCCCAGTGCTCGTGGTCTAGGACAGAAATGTATTTATTAGGCCAAAATGAACAGAGTGTGCATGAATTAGAAAATAAGTCCAGTCTGTTCAACTAGGGTTGGGCAAGCTTGTTTTGCCTGATTTAGAGGCCATTCAGACATTGTGGGTTTGAACATTACTGCATTAGTGTTTCACTTAGGAAAAACTGTGGAAAAAAAAAAAAGAAAGGTGAAGAGAAGGGGAAAAATCCAATGGAAACATAAATAGGGTATAACGTATATGGGGTCCCCACTTGTGCCAGCCCAGATCTTCTAAGCCCTAATACATTGCACAGGCTTCCTGTCAGCTAGAAGTTCCTTTGGTACAGACACACACAAAAAAAAAATCTTGAATCACCATAAAGAGATGGAACAGGTCAAAAGAGATGGATATACAGGCCAACAACAGCTGGTCCTAAACTCTGACCTGTCTTCATTTAGATTTCAAAATAAAGATCATGCAGATCAAGGACAGAGAACTAATTTGCAAAGCTCCAAGTCACTCAGAGCACCTTGGGTGAATCACAATAGCCTTCTGCATCAACAGGACATGCTGCAAACTCTCCACAGCTCCTGCAGTTGGTTCATTAGCTTTCTCCATCCTCAGCTGCACCTGGCTGCGTGTAGGACTCCCAACAGCCCAGCTTTCTGGAGATAATTCGCAGTGGTCATTTTATATCCCTCTGGGGACAGGACCCCCTGACTGGTGACATTAAATTAGTGCCCATCAACTAAAGAACAAGGCCTTCAGGTTCAACAGCTTACCCTATCTGGGAGGACAGCTGGCCTCTTCCCAAACTTCACCTCAAAAGCAGCAGAGGGGAAAGGTGTGAGACATCCTTAGTGCAGGGAGTAAAAGCAAGCAGAGGGTGTGTGATGAAAATTGGGCACCAGGGAGGAAACTTAAGGTGCAGAAGGAACAAGGCAGCAAGGCTCTCCTCGCCAATCTGACAACTTTAAACCATCTCCTCTGTCACACACCATTTCAAAAGCAAAAACCCACAAGGAATCAAGTGGAAACCAAACTGAGAATAGCCTACATCCAGAGGTATTTTCTCCTAAAGGTTGATTTAGGTCAAAACAGAGACAAGAAACAAAGAGGTCGGAGGCTGGCAATGGACATTGCTTACCTGCCTGTGAGCAAGATCCAATGGCAGAGAGCATGGCCTGACTGAGCAGCTCTCCTACCATCACCAGCAACCTGCAGCCCTCCTCATGAGATGTGCCAGCCCTAAAGACCTCACTCAGGTGATTAA
>VZTZ01031124.1:4605-51525 GCA_013400955.1 Drymodes brunneopygia
AGCTGTTGGAATAATGAAGGACCAAAGGGCTTCCCTGAGCAATAGTGTGTCTGTCCTGAGTTAACTGGCCATGGTGATCCATGACAAGTTTGACCTCTAGGTTCTTTCAGGGTAGTACCAGGGTAGTGATGCTCTCAGTGGTATCAGTCTTGATGTGAGGGAAGATACGGGGTGGGCTTTGTGGGTGAGTCTTGGTTCTGGAGCTCATTCATGCACTTGAGTACTCTGAAGGTCTGCTGCTGAGTGACTGCTCCCTTTTCTTGGAATGTGCTTGTTTTTAACACTATAGCAAAGTGCAGGGACTTGATTGATGTGTACAGAGAAAGAGATATTTTCCAAATAAACCAAAACTAGGAGGAGGTGTGGATAGTGGAAGAGTCAGAAAAATAATCCCAGAACTGGGATTCCATTGCATCTGACCATTGCTTGTTCATCCTGCACAGAAGAAGGGGCCACTTTCCTTCTGTAATTCTTTATTGTATGTACAGCTCCAGGGTGTGATAATATATGCATGGACATATTTTGAAGTGTAATTCATTTCTGAAGTAATGGTACATCTGGAAGAAGAACAGGTAAAGGAAACTACCAAGTAGAAATAAGTGTTAGAAAAGTAGTGAAACTAAAATTGCAGGAAAAAATAGTTTGCATGAACAGCAGCCAGCAAGATTTCCTAGATGTAAGTGAATGGTCTTCCCTGGGTAAATTCTGGATCTTATGTAAGGAATCTTCAGCTCAGAGTTTGTGTGAAAATTGTATTTTAATGGGCCGAGTTCTCTCATTTAGCAGAATGTGCTGTTCTCCATCACATGTCTCTCTTATCTAGGAAAGTTAATTTTTATTAGATAGCAAGTGTTCAGGTGCAGTGTAGTTTGCAGAAAACATACTTAAGTGCTTGAAAAAAAAGGTAACAGTTGGCTCTTGAGAGCCCGATAGTAAGTAAATACTTCTGCTGCCATGTGTGATTCTTTAGTTTTTAAATGTTTGGCTAGAATTTTTGCTTTTTAGATCTAGTTATGTCATTTTTCTTTTCTTAGTATTTGCTATATGGAGTGTACCACTTGTGTCTTTCTCCTCTTTACATTTATATAAAATAGGTGCACTTTTTAAACTGAGTTAAATCTGTTGAAATGCTCTTTTATTGTTAAAAACCATGAAATGTTTTTAACTAGCACTTCAGCCATTTTAACAACTGTATTACTGTGATACTTATGGACTTTCTGTTTAATGACAGATCCTAATGGATAATTTTTGAGTACACAGGGAAACATCTCATGCACTATTGGGAAGTGAAATGTGTATCCTTGTATGAAGATCCTCAATTTGTTTCTGACATCCTAACTCCATTATCTCCTTGTCAGAGCCTAGTAATTCCCAAGTATTTAGAGGATTAAATGTCCTAAACTGCTGTATGGTTATCTGATGTGAGACCCCATGCCTTTGCCTTTTGCATGTTGGGAGAGGGCTGGAGAAAATTCTGCAAAACCTTCTGGGGCTCTCTGGGTGCTACAGTCTGGTTCACAAGAAGGACCTGAAATCTGAGAGGTCTTCTGCTCTGGATCCTCGTTCCATCATCACCATGGAGCACTAACGTAGTGCCAAGGAATGGAGCTGGCTGTGAAAACCACATGAAGGTACCTGGAGAGCCTTGTCTGTTTTTCCAAGGGGTAAGGCAAGAGCACTATCCACTGGGCTCTTTTTGCAGTGTGGACCCTACTAACAACTTCCTTTTTCCACATGGTGCCACACTAAGATTAATTTTACGCCTCAGGGGAAATCCTCCAGTGCTGCTGTCTAGCAAGCAGCTCTTCTGTCTCTGGACAAGTGCTGCAGGTTGACTGTGAAGCCAAGTGGTGATCTGTGTAGGGACAAGTGAGGTGATTTGCTGGCCCTATAGCAGTACCATCACTGCTCTGTGAGGGGTTTGGATTTGGTCCCCAAGCATTTCAGGACCTGGCTTTGGGGAAATGGTTGCTACCGGGCATCCCCAAGAATCTCCCATGAAAGGCACCTCAGTGGATGGCAGCATCGAACGTGGGTTCTCTGTCCCCACCCAGGGCCGGGAAGTCCCTGAGAGCTCTGAATGCTGAGAGGCTGCCCTGGAGAGCCATGGATGCTTCCTCGGCATGGAGGACTGGCTTTTGGGGCTGCTGAGCTCCTGTGGGAAATGCTTGAAGCTCGCTGAGTCATAGGAGTTGGTGCCTGTCGTTACCATAGAAATAGGATCAGCTGCTAGGGGTGGGGAGTCCTCATCCCTTGGCTCCACTGCTGCGTGGTTCCAGCATGAGCTCACGGTGCTAAGGAACCTGATTTCTTGCTCCTTGCTCTGTTGAGATCAGGGGAGGTCAGGTAGCTCTGGCAGCTCTTGCCAGAGGGCAGGGAATAACTGTGCTTGGGTCTTTGCATGGCTGCAGTGGTGGGACCCTGTGTGTCTGATGTGCTGTCTTGGTGACCTGCTGCCTGTATATGTCATGCTCTTTCATATTTTGGGAAACACTGCATTTGATTGGCAATAGCTTCCAGTCCTTTGGGAGCCCCAGAGAGATGAAAACTGGTAAACTGGTGAGTAGCAGATAAGGGAGGACAGGAAGTAAATAATAAGCGTGGAATGATCAAAAGGGAGAGGAAAACCACTGAATATCCAACTTCCTGTGCTCTCAAAATGAATCCCCAAGCTTGGTGGCAAGTATAAACCTGAGCATGGATGTGACATCTTCCAGAGCTCAGTCTCTCACAGGTTTTGTCCTCTGTGCTCAGTCTGAGTAACTTTCATTGTTTCCTCTGGATGAATATACACATTCAAGCTCTAGGGATGAACAATGCAAAACATCTTTGTCCCCTCTCCACTCTACTAAAGGAAATAGCTTTACTGCGAATATACTTTTCACACTAAGTTGTTGTGCCTCCTCAGATCATCTTTGAACCCTTTGCTCTCTTCATAATGCAAAATAAGCACAAGTGTCTCTGTGAAACAGTGTGACAGAGACTGTTGCTGATGCAAGGTGTCACTTTGTTTTTCTACAGTTCCTCTTGGCTTGCTGCCTGCTGACCACTGAATTACTGTCCATGTGGTCTGTGTGAGCAATCCAGATCTACATAGTTATCCTTTTCCATGTTTTCTTGCTTACTTCCAAGACACTGAATTCAGAGAATAACAGCTGTTTCCCAAGGATTGTCCCTTAGAGTTGGTACTCTTAGGAGGTCCTGTATGCTGTGCTAGCTCAGTCCCAGCTTTACTGTATCTTCTGCTTCAGATGAGAGTGAGAATTATTTGCAAACAACAGGTGTTTCTTGGACCCTCTTAATTCTTTGGTCTCCTTATAGCTTGGTGAAAAATACTCATTCAGGCAGTATGGCTTTAGATGAAAGAGATGATTCCTTGCTCCTAGCTGTTATGTAGGAGAAAGGATTTACTGGGTAATGCTGAAAGGAAATGAGGATTGTATGTGTATTGTTTTCCCTGTCTTACTAGCTCAGCCTAAAAAATTCCTGTTTTAAGGAGCTGTTCACTTCTCTGTTCATATCCCAGCACACTGAAGCACCCACTTCAGTGTTGTTGAGAGCTCTGGTTCTCCATTATGGGGAGAAGGAGGGGGGGGTGATTCTTGGGAAAGCTTCCAGCACTGGACCAACTGTGGAAACAGCCGGGCTTTGTGCCAGCCCTTCACGGGGAGGGGGAGCTCACAGCCGTACAGGGAGTGTATCAGGCAGGGGCTGGTGCAGCCTGTCACCTTGAGCAGAGTCCTGGTGCTTCTTCTGTTTTGGGAGAGAAAAACTATTCTGTCGAGAGCTGTGGTCAAGCAGAGACTCCAGAGGGTTGGTACAGCTTTTGATGGCCTTTGATAGCAATTGGCATGAAAGAATCTGACATGTCATGCCCCTGGCTTGGAGAAGGAGGAGTTCCTGCTTGCATTAAGGGGGAGGGGAAGCATAATCTCCAGATAAGTAAAGATAAGGGAGTACTGGGGGGAGATCAGTGAGAAGAGGAAGCACCTCTGTGGGGAGGTAGATTTGTGATCTCTGTGTCTCACCTAACAATCTCTGCAGTCCTTGTTCTAGACACTGTGAAATAAACCGCGGCATTTGGGGGCCATGGCTACAGACCCACTCTCGGAGCTTCAGGACGTGGATGATACCAGCCACTCCCTCAGCCAGCTCAGGCTGGCCTCCATAGATGATAAGAACTGGCCTGCAGATGAAGTCCCTGCTTTTCCCAAATCAGGTAAGTATCCTGCTTGTTTGGGATCTGGGTTTTGGCCAAAAAGCAGTTGTTTGTCCTGCAGCATTGTGGTCATGTCTGCCTATTTAGAGAATCCCAGCTCCATTTAAAAGCTTTATAGACACATTAAACTTGCACCACACCCAAGTGAATCAGCCTCAGTATTGAGTAGCTCTAAAAAGTGCAGAGCCAGCTGCTGTAAATATGCTCTTCTCAGTCCTGTGCCTGGCTACATTTTGGTGCTGACAGTACAGATGTGCTGTAAATACTTGAATGTCCTCCATTATGATCTCTTGCAGGAGAGTTTGTCCTTCTGGACTGGAATGGTCTCAAACTTCCATGTAGGAGGTGGGGCTGGAGATGTGAGTTATTGCTCTGAAGTCCTGTACTATGAACTGCTGACCAAAGAGGTCAGGAAAATTAGCTCAAGGACATACAGGATGACCATCCATCAAGGGACTATGTTAAGATCCTCCTTTCCTAAAAGCTATGATGTTGTCCTTGGGTTTTGTATTTGTGAATATTTGTGACATATCTGAGCAGTTTGAGAGAGTGTACATTCTGAGGGACGTGTATGATATCGCCCTCATGGGACTGACAGGACTCTTCTGAAGTCATTGCTGCTCTTATCCACTCAGAATTTCCAGAGTAGGTTTTCAAGGTGTACAGTTGCATACATCAGTCATTCCCATGTAGAAGTGCCATTTTTCTTACACCTCTGTGTCTGGAGCACCACTGTGCTCCAGATCCCTTCTTCTGATTGCTTGTTTCTCATACTTTGTGCAGATGACTCCAAAGGCTCCCCTGAGCCTGTCACTCACCTGCAGTGGGATGATCCCTACTATGATATCGCCAGACACCACATTGTGGAAGTAGCAGGTAGGAGACTTTCTGTTTTCTCCTGTGATGTCTTTGCAGCTGGGCTGAGGAAGGGCTTTTCTAATAGGGCTCTGGGGACATCTGCTGTTTGCCAGGACCAAGTGGCAATAACAGGTGGCGCAGAAGGAGCACCAAACTTCTTGAATGTTTGTGATATGTGTAATTTTCCATTGACTTCAGCTAAACCTGGATTCTTTCTTGACTCTTGCTGTCTTGATTATGTTATTATCAGGACTCAGTTGCTTTTGCTGAATTGTTTTAGATATGGCCCCTTACTACATCCTGAGCACAAAAGTGTTTTTTGCATGATAATGCCACAGAAATTACCTAGTTAAGCAATACAGCTGTAAGGTCCTCAGCTGACAGTAATCCACAGTAGGTGGCATCTCTCATATCTGAATGGCCAGAGCTTGCCATCCTGTCCAGAAATAACATGTACAGAAATCTGAAATGGGGTAATAAGCCCATGTTCCACTGCAAGGAAAGACCTGTTCATACAGGGTCATAAGCATTTGGATTTTCTTTGTGGTTCTTGCCCATCTTATTTTATTTACACTAACCCTTGGTGATTACTGCTGGGACCTTCATAAGAAAGAGTTTTGGGGGTATTCTTTAGGTTGCTGTGGTGAGCCTGAGTGAAGGGTAGGGCCAGTTTGTCTTGTGTTCCTCGTTTTTTAAAAAAAGAAGTACCTCTTCAACCTGTTGTGATTTGATTCACACTTCCTGCTTGACTATAGCCACCTCCTGCCCCTCCTACTGCCACCTCCTAGCCCTCCTATTGCCATCTCTCTGTACCTTGGTCCCTGCCCCACATGTGAATTTTCAAGGAAGCAGAGGCACAAGCTGGAGTCCTCCTGATTCAGGGTTGTTCTGCAGCAGAGTTTGACCACAATGGAGTCTCAGGCACTTAACTTTGGTAAGAGTTGTCTTGACATCATTCTCTTCTGGGCAGTTTTCTCAAATGAACTTTCTTTTTTCTGATCTCTCATATTCCATCTTTTGTGGAACAAAATCATGATGGCAGACTTAAAACCTTGTTGTTGATTGTCTCCTGCTTAATTTGACAGGCTAGGTGTTTGACATTTGGGCCTTTATGCCTTATGGGTTTGCCAGAAGTGTTTTCATATACAAATGTGTTACTAAGCTTCTTTTCCATGGGCTGGAGTTTCAGGACTGGGGTTTATAGAGGTCTGCACCCTGGTCTCTGCTGCTGAAACTGGAAAGGGACAGATGTGTGGACTCCACCATTTCAGCGGTAATAGCCAGAATATTTGGAATGTGCATGGCAGAGGTATCTGGTGTTTGAAGACTCTGGCAAAGGGTGAGTTAAATGATGCAGTTGTTCGCTTTAGACTAAGCTTCAGACAAAGTGCTTAGCAGAGTTTAGATCAGAGACATTGATAAGACTGGAATGTCAGCCCAAACCAAGGATATACTTTGTCTGCTGCCTCCTGAAATAAACACCACTCTTTCTGTGGGATTTCTGTTCCAAGGTAACATGATTTTTTTCTTTGACCAGCTCTCTGAATGGGGTATCTCTCCAATGAAGGTGTGTGTCAGCGGCTGTTGAAACATAGCCATTTGACACGGTCTAGGGTAGCAAATAAAGAATTAGCCAGCTTCCTGAAAAGATTCCGGGGTGGGATGGTGGCTGACTGGGAGCTGTGCCTGCATTCTGAACTCTTCCCTGTTGTGGTTTAAATTTGTATTCCTAGTGAGCTCTGTGTCCCTGCAGTGTCTCTGTATAGTGCAGAAACAGCTCAGAGAAGCTTCTGTTCTTGGCTCTTGCTGGCCAATTTTCACCGGTAGTTGATGTGTCTGAAAGCATGTGATGGTCCCACACACAGCATGTGGTGCGGTGCCTTTCTTGGCACTGGGAGAGCTTGGAGCACAGCTCCAGATAGAGGATTTGCTGCTATATAGGTTTGAGACTTGCTGATTTCTCATCTCCTGAAAGGAGAATTTGTGAAGTTGATCATAGGGGTCTGAGTTGTAAACTGGGTTCCAGGGTGAAGCTGGTTTTTTTTTGGTTCAGTAATTGATAATTTTGACTGTTCAGATTATCAGACAGGATAGTGTTCTCTGGACTGTTGTTGGAGGCAAACAATCTGGGAAAGTCTGGAAAAATCCTATTAGAGGTAGCCTGGAGAATAAAAATCTCACTGGAGGATTAATATGAAACTGTTCAGATCTGGCTCTGCTGACAAATTGTGTTTGTCACCAGCTCCAGGTGCAATGAGCACTGGCTATGCTGAGCCTGAAACAAAGTAACTCTACCCTAGTTCTCTTGTAAATATTAGCAAATGGCAGCAGATCAAAGGTAGTTTTATTCATTCTATTGATTTATTAGCTTTCTGTCCCATGTCCTTCCCTGTTCTGCACTTCAGAGCAGAAAGATTATGGCTAGCTCTGTTCCTGCCTGCCCTGAAATATGTTCTGGGATGATGATGCTATTTTGAGACAAAAGCAGAAGGCTGGTTCCCATCCTTGGGCTGAACTCCATGATCCCAGTGTTATCCTGTGTGGTCAGAAAAGTAATTGCTTCTAGCTGGGTGTGTGCATGGTGTTAATAACTTCATAAAAGCCCAGTTTTGATGACAAAAGGTTAGCACACTCATTTTCTAGCTGACCTTAATTTCTGATTCGGTTCAAGGCATGCTGGATTTGAAGTCTGGCTATCTGACCTAAGAGGTGAAAGTACTGAAAAACATTTTGCAGAATTTGTTAGGAAAATAAGTTTTTGGGGTTTGTTTTTCACTTAAAAATAGTGCAGCAGTTTCATGGAGACTCCTTTGTGCCCTATGCTCCTGTCTCTTCTGGGGACTGGGATTTTGCTGGAAGAGGCTGTCCATGGGAAAGGAGCAGGCATGCCACTGCTGTCCCATGTGATGGTGTGTTTAACAAAGATGACAGAAAAAGGCATCCAGGCCCCAGTCCTGAGGGAGTAGTCAGAACTGGAGTATTGTTAGGAATCACACGGTTTAAAGAAACATTCTTTTGGTTCTGGAACTCGATGCTTTTCTGAAGGAAGATGTTGGTGCTCTGCTGGTCCTTTCAGACCTGCCTTAAGGTGTGTGTTTATGGAGTGTGTTACGCAGGCTCTGGAGAGGTTGCTGGGTGGTTTTGTTCTTGACTCTGAGTGGGTCTTTTTGTGAGCACTGTAGCAGTGAAATTCTTCTTTACACATGGCCAGAAGCTGGAAGAGAAGAGGTTTGATTTTCACTGCACAATCCACTTGTGCAAAGTGTGGTTTTTTTCCTTGCTCGCATCACATAACATTCAGAGGAAACACAAACTCCTAGTTGAGGGCTGTTAAGGAACTATCCCAGGTTTCTGTTGAGAGTTTCTGTGTTCTCCTGCCAGTTCTTACATGGCAAAGGTGCTGCTTCCATCTTCTTGGGGATTGAGGCAGATTAGATGTGACATAGTCTTGGCCTTGAATTTTAGCACAGGCTGAATTGCAAAACTAAGGCAGGGTGTTAATAACAATCTAAAGGAGGTCTCTGGAGATGGCAGTTTGTACTGGAAACCTGTGGCTGTGTGGGAAGAGCAGGGCTCTTGTCAGCTCTGGCAAGGTGCTCCTTCCTCATTCTGCTGCCCAGCCTGAAATACTGATCTCTTCTTTGCAGTCAATATGCAAAACTATGGCTATGAGGTTTATCAGCATTCCCATTTTACACAGTAACTGCCTTGCTTTCTTTTGGGATAAGGGGCTTAGCATATATTGGCATATGAATTTCTCGTTGCCATGGAGGATAGAAGATAGTGTATCAGTAGTCAGGAAAGTGGCTGTCGCTCTAATACTCCAGCTACGTAAGCCCAGTGATTTCAAAAAAAGATTTTCAAAACTTTGTTGAACCTCAGAGCATGTTTCTGTTAGTTTCTGAGGGAAATCTGCTGCCTCACACCATGAATTGTCAATCTGTGGGGCTGCCCTCACAGTAAAACTGTGATGCCAATATGTGTAAGACCTGTAATTGAAGTGGGAAAACAAGGTGGAGAGCTATAAGTGTACCTCCTTCTCTGTTATGAGGTTGAAGCTGCAGTTTCAGCAGTAAATCCATTTTCACTGGTGAATCTGGTACCAAACCTACCCAACAAACATTGTGGCTGCAGGTGCCACAGCTGTAACTAGTGCTGATGATTTGCTGTTGGTGTTGGTGATGGACACGGGGAAGTAAAATCAATCTTGGAGCACCAGTGGCTGTTGTTTCTCTAGGCAGGCAAAGGTAGAAGTGGCAGACAAAACTTGCATTGAAGGTGTGTTGCATGGTGATTTTCACGGCTAATGGACTTAGCAAAGGCTCATTAGCAAAGGGTAAGAAGGGTCCTTTTCCCTTCAGGCATGGTACATTGTTATTGGCTCCATTAATACAGGCTGCCTGCATTTCTGCTGCTTTTGGATATAGTTTCTGGCTTTTAACTTTTGTTTGTTTGTTTGTTTAAGAATCTTCTGTATGATAAATGATGAGTTGCCTCTGTAGAACTGAGTCCATCCAAAGCAAGCCCAGCTTGTGCACCATATTTTGATATGCAAGGTCAAGGGAAGGGAGAGTATCTAAGAAGTTTTAAGTTTCTAAGGGAGACTAAGAGAATGGAGAATTTCTTCCTAGTGCGCTGCTCTGCAAAGGCTCCTGTCTTGATAGACCCATGTGGGTCTGTTGAGTATATAGCTGTGAGAGTGCTGAAAAGAGGCTGGGTGTGATAATAAATGCCTTCATAAACTAGAGGAACCTTTTTTTAGATTCTAATTGGCAGTTTATTTTTTTTATTCAGAGTCTACTAATCATGAAAAAAAAGCTATGGGTGTGGGATGTGTTATTCATGTGGTATGATGCCATTCTCTGTACACTTCTGAAGTTGTTCAGAGGACTTCAGAATTAATTGCAATTAACCCTTTTAAAAGCAGCAGTACAGCAGTTGCCATTTTGGTGGCAGAGGAAGAGTAAGGGCAAGAAATTTGATTATACAGAATTAGTCACAAGTTCAAAAAAGAGATTTGGGAATCAAGGGTTGCTGTTATTGCCTCTAATTGTTAGATAAGGCTGCTTTGGAGAGGAGCATGGGGGAAAGATGAAAGAGAAGGAGATTGAATGCTGCAAGACAGCAGCTAAATGCATCCCAGTGGCAATCTGGCTAGGCTCTCAGACTTTACCCTCATGATTACTTTCTGGGAAAGGATGCAAAGCTTGGCTTGCTATAACTGTTTTTCTGTTCCTCCAGACCAGGGTGCACTTGATGGGGCCCAACCAGGTAGGTAAACTTTTTGTGGCACTAATGTTTGGTTCTGTAGATCATGGTATTCCTTTAGCATGACCATGGCCTGTAGCTGGACTGTCTCAGGGGAGCCCAAACTTTGCTCAGCCTTAGGCTGCACTGGCAATTTTTCAGGAGTCCAAAGGCTGCACAAAATTGTGGTCTGAGGGCTGCACCTCTGCCTCAGGCACAGCAGAATCGTCTGAGCCAAATTTGGTGTATGGGCTTTACTTTGGGCACTTCAGGGCTCATGGGTCTCAGTGTAAATCCTGTTCCTGTCCTGTCATGGTGGTGGCCTGCTTGGACCAGTTCAGTTTGAACTCCAGTTTATCCTGTTATCATATGTGCTTTGGAAGTTCATTCTAGGATTGCTTCCTATTCTTTCACATGATCTGCTGCTGCACTCACGTGCTGAGCAGCTGGCACTTAAACTGGGTTCTCTATCTGAAAGCAACTGTTATCTATTTCTTCTCCATTTGGCTGCAGAGATGTTGTGTTCTGGTAACTTGTTTGCCCCAAGATGTGCTTGACTGCCCTGGGCTTGCTGAGCATTTGTTAATACTCTCCGGACTTCAGTCCTAAGTCTCAGTAATTTGGCTGCTGGTGCTTTCATGCTTCCCAATGTACATGAAAACTTCTGTTGGTGTGAAATTCTTCCAGCTAAGACCTTCACACAATTCATAGAAATGCTGATTCTCATTTCCTCATTATGTGGAGTCTTCTCCCCCTTTTTCTATGCTCTCAGACATCCTCCCATTCTGCATTCTTTAATCTGACCCTCTAGTATATTTTGTATCAGTAAAAACTATATTCACTTCATAAGGCTTTCTGATTCTTGCAGTGTTTGGATATTGGGAATATTGAGGTGAAAGATACCATCTATTAAAATACCTCTGCTTTGAGCTACTTACCTTTTTTTCCTGCAGGGCTAAATCCACTCTGGAATTCAATAGGCAACTAAAATCTACTATACTTAAATTTCCAGCTGTGCCATAAGATTAGCACAGCTAATTGAAATGAAATTACATTTGACAGGTTTTTTACTGACAGTGGCTCTGATTAAACATGCTAAGCTTTGTGAAACATGTGTAGTAATGTTCCGGTGTTCTGTAGCAGTGCCCTCTCCTTGACCCTGAACTCTCTTAATTGACCCTGAACTCTGTTAATTTTGCTGTTTTACCAGTAACACTAGCTTTTGGTGGCAAGTGTTATCCATCTGCATTCTCTCAGGATCAAAGTATGAGGATATTCCCATTTGAATCTTTCCACAAGGTGTGCACTTAACTGAGGCAACCTGATGAAGGTAGGAATGAGCAGAGTCTCTAGACTGCAGTGAGACTGCCTCGAATCATTACATAAATGCTGAAGGATATATTTCAGGATATGAAATGGATATGTAAACATGGTGCTGTACTGCACAAATAACAGGATTTGCAAGCCAAGCCTGTATTTTCCTTGTTGGCTGTGCAGATTCATTTAATAGTCCTGTCTCAGGACATTATTGCCATCTTGATGTGAATTTCTGCTGTGATACGTTCGTAATGCTGCAGGTTTCAGTCCGAAACATTTGCCTCAGTATTTCAGTTTCAGCCCTTTTAAAAGTTTGGCCTTGCACTCATGACTTAGAAACACAGCAGTGATTTTCCTTGCCTCTTGTCTCAGAAGTGCCCTGGAAATGCTGCTTTTAGGGTGAGAGGAAAAACGCAGTTCAGGCCTTAAAAGTGCCATAACAGTGTTCAGGAGCTTATGTCTATCAGTGCTTCAAGTTAATATCTCTTTAAAGGAGCAGCTGTTTTGACTGGAGAGGCTTTACATATTGGCTACTATCTTGCTCTTTGTTGTTAAAAGCATCCTTCAGGGAGGTAGTTTAATTCCAGTGTATATTGAAAATACTTTTTATGTATGAGCTTACAGAGTTGGGGCAGTCTGTGAGTACTGATGGTATATAATTGGCTATTGGTTTGTTGTTAACTATTGAGCATTCCTCATCTGGGAGAGGCAGGAGGCAGCCTGAGACGCCAGGTGATTCATTCATGGTCTGTAGTTGTGTTCAGTGGAAACTTCAGCTATTTGCAATTGCAAACAGGGGGTGAAAACCTAGATACGTAAGATTAATATTGCAAACAGGAAAGCAAATAGTACAAGGGATGGAGCATCTGGGAATGATCAAACCTGATAAGAATCTAGTCTGTAGGAGGCCACCTGAAGGTAGTTTCCTCCAACAAGAATGCATGGAATGGGCTTTAGGTTCTTGTTTATAAACTGGAGCAACTGATAGTTCAGCTTTGATGCTGAATTTTTGATTTTATCATGTCTGAAGCAAGGAGACTGATCAGGTATATGTCAGGTAGAAACAAGATTAGCAGTTGATGGTTTTGAAAGTTTCTGTGTTGACAGGCTGAGCTCAGTGTGATGAAACTGGAGCAAAACCCAGAACTCAGAAAAGGGCGTGCTGGTTCCTTTGTAGGTCTCATGTATAAATTCATTCTGATTTGGAAGGCAAAGCAGGACACTCCTTTTTCAGTCATCCAGGGCGCTGTAGATTATCTTTTGATATGCTTGGCCTTGGAAGTTGTCCAGGGGATACATGCCATCTCCCCTTTGGCAGAATCATGGATTGTCTGTTTATTCTTTACCAGCTATCCTAGACGTTTTCACCAAGGCTATATACGGAACAAGATTCTGGACTTTGCATAGGCTTTGCTATAGGCTTTTATGTCATTTCAGAGGAAGCTATTTAAACTGTGTGGTTCCCGAATTGTGACCTGTCAGGTCTGAGAATCAGTGCCCAGGAGCCTGAGCTGAGTGTATGGCCACCCACAACATGGCACAAACATGGTGCTGTACTGCACACCACAAAGGCCTGCCTTGATCAAGCTTGCAGTCTGCATCTGGCCCTCAGACTATCCACTCTGGAGTGAAATGCAGCCTCTCAGTTAACTGAAGATATCACCTGTTCTGAATTTAGCATAGAGCTATGTATGATCTGCAAAGATCCGTTGTCTTTCTGACCATTCTCTTTCACGACTATTGAACTCAACAGATTCTCAAATGCTACATCTTCTTGGTGCTCTGTGCAGGCAGGACCCTTAGTCTTTCAAATAGAGACATGTGAGTTCCTCAAGACCAATGGGAAGGATCACAATATGCCATATTCGTTGCTCAGGACTTTGTAACCTGCACTTAGTCTTTTAGACAACTCAGTTACATTAGACCTGGCCCTAAAGCTCATAGCAAGCTACCAAGAAACTCTGGGCTAGGCAGAGAGTGGGCTACCATGGGATGTGCAGTGTGATGTTGGTCTTGTGGCCTGGCTGTGACTGTATCCGGTTGTTCCAGACGAGCCTTGCATCACTCTCCTAGTCCTGCATTCCAGGTCATGCGTCCTCCCCAGCTGCCCTGTATCTCCGCATGTGTATGTCAATGTGATGGCCTATGCCCCCCTCCTGGTCTGTACCTAGTGCTGCTGCAGTGTTCTTAGCTTTTGTAGAATTCCTGGCTTGTGTGCATCAGTGAATTCTGTGTTGTCTGGTGAGTCACTTGAAAATGGGACTTGCAAGATTAAAATAAAAGTGAACAAGTAGCAAGAGAATCTGTTCAGGCAAGATGGGGGCAAAAGGAGGCTGGTGGCATCTTAATGTCATGGCTGGTGTGTATGGGTTCTCTGGCTGCCATTTGCAGCACCAAGTGGTCGTCTGGTACTAACGGGCAGCATTCCCAGAAACATCAGGTTTACTATTCCAAGACCTCACTTGCTGCATGGCTGGTGTAGCCAAGTGGTAGTTGAGGGCCAGAGCCTGTGCAAAAGTGACAAAATGGCTGCATGCTCTGAATATTGTAAATCCATGTGGGGAAAAGGATTTATTTCAAGAGGAATGATGTATTGCAGGTCTGTCCTGCGTAGGTAGTGATCCTTGCTACTTTTCTGTGCTGTGGTCTGTATGAGATGGTTTACCATATGGGAGGAAGGAGGGTATTGTTGAGTATAACCTCAACAGCCCCATTCACTGTTGCACTCTCTGCTTGACAAGAAAACACAGGTTTCAGAGCAGAGTGAGTAGCTAAAAGGGTGGGAAGACTTTAACCCTTCACACTAAATGAACCATTTCATCTCCACTGCTGCTGAATAGAAGTCATCTTTGTCGAAACGGATTGAGTGTTATATCTGGGAGAGAATCAGACTTTCCCCCAAACTCTGTATGTCAGCAAGATTTGTGACCTGGTTCTTACTTATCCAAATCTCTCTGTTCCCCAGCACGTTTGCTAAGCTTGGCCATGCGCGTCTGCTTGGGCTTTGTTCATGGGGCTGAGATCTCTACTGGCAGACATCCACTGACAGTTGAAGATTTGCTTTGGGGAAAACTTGGCTTGTTGTCTCTGAAGCCTCAGGTGGTGGCTGGGAGTGTCCTCCATGACATGACGGTGCTTTATGGGTTATTTGGCTCCAGTGTGATGGGGACTATTTTCTGCGTGGATTTTACAAAGAATGCTTTGTTGTGCTGCATTTTGCAGCTCCTCCGTCTCAGGCTGGAAAAATCTCTCTGTGGATGGAAAATCTAGGAAGCAATGAAGAGCTTATGCTACGATCCCCCTGGAGAATCCAGCAGCGCTGCTTGGGCCATCTGTAGAAGAGACTTAGGATGATGCCTGTTTCTCATCTTTGGGATGTGACTGGAACTGCTTTTTTCTAGGATTTTCTTGGTTTCCAGGGTATGAAATGGCCTGTCTTCTGTGTGCAGGACTAAGCTTCAGGTGAAGCAAGAAACAGATGCACCAGACTGTAAGCAGTTAGTCTGGGGCTGTGTGCAGGGTGGAAGGAGTTATTGTGCCAATGAGGGGCAGTTTTCCCTGTGTCTCCCTGGACATGTGTGCAACAGGAGCAGTGCCTAGGGACAGCTTTGCAGGATTAATGCTCTGAGCACGCTGTTCTGTACTTGCCTCCATCCCTCTGTGCCCCGAGGCATCCTGGCTTCCAGTCCTTCTGCTCCTTTCAGGGCTGGAGCAGGGAATCTGTTCTTCATTCTCACTGTTGACTTGCCAGACCCTTGGTGTTCAGGTTTCTGCTTCCACACTAGGCCCATGGTAACTGCTGAAAATCATATTTAGCTTTGCTGGCAGCTGTGGCAAACCAGACTTCTGCCTTGTTATGGTGGTTTCTCATTCTTTCTTTACCCCTTGCTACCAAGACCACAATGAAGTCCTTAAACTCCCTGTAATCTTTGGCATTTTATCTGCAGGTGATGACAAATATGGAAGAAAAGTAATTTTGTTCAGTGCCTGCCGGATGCCCCCAAGTCATCAACTAGATCACGTGAAACTGCTGGGGTAAGTAGAGTCTTAGTAGGCTGCTGTTAATTTCTTAAATCTCACCTAATTCTCAGGTGCTGGATTCCTGGGGACAGATCCATCTCCAGTGGGTTCTTTAGTTGGACATGTCCTCCCAAGAGCTTACCTCCATTGCTGGAGATGCAAATCCTCTCTTATGGCACACAAAGAGTCCCAAAGGGCAGAAGAGCCTCTCTGTAGCAGAGCACAAAGTGAGTTCATCAGTTCTTTCTTCTCAGGTACCTGAAGTTCACACTGGACCAGTATGTGGAGAGTGATTACACACTGGTGTACCTGCACCATGGCCTGACCAATGAGAACAAGCCATCCCTGAGCTGGTTGCGGGATGCCTACAGGGAATTTGATCGCAAGTGAGTAAGGCTGCAGCAAGCAAGGATGCCATGTGCTGTTCTGTAGCCTAACATAGAGGATCTTTCCCAGGTCCCCTGTGTAGCTTGGTGATCATAATTTACTGTCATTTATTCTCCTGCTTAAGGAGGTGGATTGTTGTTAATTGCAGACTGAATCATAGGATAAACAGCTCCTTCTGTAGTTACATCCTTTAAGCCAACAGGCAAGCAGCAAACCTCCCAGGACCTGGTGCAAGCATATCAGCCCCATGGTATAATTGTAGGTTCCTGGTGAGGCTGCTCACTGCTTTTAGATGAATCTTGGAATACAGGGGAGCATGCCCTTAGGCTCCCGAGTGGCCTGACACAGCTACAGAGCATGAGAGAGCAGAGGCCATGGGTGCCTGGGGCGTGATGTGGCTCAGTGCAAAAGGGATGAAGCAGCCAGGGTGCCTTAATCTTGTGGAAAGTTTGGTTCCTCTGCTTAAAGTGTGTCATTACTGGGCTTCTCTTGACAGGTACAAGAAGAACATCAAAGCCTTGTATATTGTGCACCCAACCATGTTCATCAAGACCCTACTGATACTCTTCAAGCCTCTGATCAGGTAGGCAGGAAACACTGTTGGAGGCTCACCCACATACTCACACTGGAGGGGGACAATGGGGCATTCTCAGAGGGGCACAAGGTGAGCCCAGGCTGACAAGCCTATCCTGGAGTCTCTCACCTTATTCTGTCTCCTCCTACTTCTGAGCTCAGAAATACTCACACACTAGAAATACCTCTTTAGGAACCTACAGAGTTTGCATCTCTGTGCTACTCCTTTTCTCTCCAGCTAAGTAGTAGGAAAAAATTGCAGGCTCTGCAACTCGAATATTTAATTTATTGTGATACTGAAATCATAATTGTGAAATAATTGGGAGTAAAATCTTCTCAAGCCTACTGCTGAACGTAGGATGGAGAAATCCAGCATTTGAGGGAGTCTGCTGCTGCTAGGCTTCTAATGTATCTTGGAAAGTCTTTGCATCTCCTGGTAAAATAGATGGAGTGCGAGAGTGATGTGGGTGACATCTCTGCTGCTCAGCCATACCTACCCTTTACCCCACTGATGTTTCTTGCAGCCCCCTGCTCTCCTTTTCTGTAAGAAGTCAGTTCTGTTACTGGATTTCCCAATTGCTCACAAATCTACCTTTCTCTTGTTTTTCAGCTTTAAATTTGGACGAAAGATTTTTTATGTGAATTACCTTAGTGAGCTGGAGGAGTATGTGAAGTTGGAACAGTTGGGGATCCCAAGCCAAGTGCTGAAGTGAGAATACTGCCTGTCTTCCCCTTGCTTAGGGCTCTGTGAGAGGGGACTTTTTGGAAAGAGTGACAGGGGAAGGAAGAGATTTTTCCACTCAGGGAGTGGTTTTGCAGGGTGTGGTGACAAGTTGCCTTCAAGATTATGGTTTCTCTCTATTGTCCTTTCTGTGTGTCCTTGGCCCCAGTCCCAAGTTCTGTCTTTGAGTTAAAAATTCTCCCCCAGTGGAGCACCAATCCTGCATCTTGCAGTCACCCCCTGGGGACTTTCTGAAAGATGCTGACCTTAACACTGACCTGGAGCTCATGGTGTGCATCTGCTGTGTCTGGGCACCTGCTTACCTCATTCTGCACTGCTCAGCTTGTCTTTGGGGCTTCCCAAAGTTGCCCTAATCCCAGTCCTACCAGATTGCTTCCCTGTTGCACACCCACATATGCATCTGTCTCATCACAAGCAGTGCTGTCCTGGCCTTCTGCCCACGCTGTTACTCAGCTACTTCAGCCTCTTGATTCCAGATAGATACTCCTTTTCTCCCTGCTTTTTTTCTGGCAACCAGATGTTTGTTCTCGTGCTCCAGAGCTGCCTGTCCTGGTTTTGCATAGGTGTGATTGACCATACTGGTCTGGTGCTGTTACCAGTGGGTGTGCAGTGCTGGGTTCATGCACTTTCTGGGAGGTGGAGTGGCTTTTTATTAGTCTGTTTTGCTGCAGGTATGATGAATACCTGAGATCCCTGCAGAAACCTTTGCAAGTGCCCCAGAAGCCAACACCTCCACGCCCACCACTTCCAAACCAGCAGTTTGGAGTCTCCCTACAGCAGTGAGTATCTCTGGACTGTGTTTCTCTTGCCCTGACTTGCTTGATATGAGGTCACTATTTGTAACTGAACAACAGCAAAAAATGGCTGCAAAAATTCTTGCAGTTCAGACTTTAATCATTTTCCTGAGGAGCTCTCTGCTCTTGTCCAGATTCTGACTAACTCAGTTCCACCCTCTTGATCCCTGGGTTAAATTGCTTTTGCAACTTAGGGTCATTAAGGAAGGAGCAAAATAAGGGCCATGGGGACAGCTTTATGGTACAAGAAACTTTCTTTTAAGCAAAAGAAGTCTGTAGGAGGTTGATAGGGATCTCTTCAGGACTGTGCTACAGCAGTGCTGCAGATTTGTTTCTTAGTTGTTTTCAAAATCATAAATTCTATTTTAAAAGCACCTCTGTTTACCCTTGTAGTGAATCCCACTCCCCATTCCTGCACAGGCAAGCACAGACACTGGCAAGGGCTGGTGATACTGAGTCAGTGTTGAAGGTATTTTTAACTCTGAGTGTGGTTTGCCTCCCTGGGGAATGAGGAGGAGCCAGTACTCTGTAGCTAGACAGTTCCTCTGAGGCAGTCTGGGAACACATTCCCCAGCTTCAGTGCAGCATTTCCAGATGGTGTTTGCCACGGTGCCGTGTGCCTGAGCTTGTTAGCAGCCTGGGAGGGGTGAACAGCTCCAAGCTAGCAAGTGCTCTGGATAATCAAACGTGAGGGTGGCAGCGAACACCTTGACGTCACAAGGTTTTCCCTGGTAGCCATTGTGTTGATAAATCTTCTGTCACAGGACTGTGGTGGCTAAAATTTTTTTTCTCATGTGTCAGCTTCTTTCTGCCCTTGTTCCTATGGGAAAGGAAAAAGGAAGCGTAACTCTTTTCACCTGATTCATAACTAGCATCCTTGCCCTCTGGGAAACCCTTTGCCCTGGCATATACAGGCTGAGATTTTTACAGAAGATGGAAAAACGTTCCTGTGGTCTAGTAATGAGCTCATAGTTGCTCCAGTGAATGATGTGACATGATGGGTGAAGAGGATAGAAGGCTGGAATAATGGTTGAACCAGGGATGGGGATAGCGAGATCATATATAGTACAGCTTGTGTGGGCAACTCCAAGAGTTGGGGGCTGCATGCAGGTCAGGACCAGTCCTGTGTACCAGTCATATGTAACCTGTTGTTTCTTGCTGCAGTCTCAGGGAGAAGAGCCCTGATCAGTCTCCTGTTCCTCTGGTGGTCAGAGACACCATTGCTCACTTGCAGGAGCATGGTAAGTGTTTGGGGAAGCTACAGTCCCTTATCAGTGACCTCTGTTCCGTCCAAGTTCCCATCAAGACTGTGGTAAGATAAAGAAGAGAAGTCTAGAATAGGGTGTAAAGCCTGAACTAGGTGAGTTACACTTCAAGTGAGATTGTACAGGGCTTAGGAGACCTCCTTCTTCCAGGAGTCCATACTCCCACTTGTATAAAAGTAGCCAAATGCTCCTTGTATCCTTTGTCTGATAGTGGAAGCAGAAAGAATTGTTGTACTCTAAGAAAGGGACTTGTTGATATCTGTCGGAATGCCCCGCAGCATGGATTTATAATTGTTAAGGCCAGCATTTTTAGAGACTCTCACATGGCTGATTTTTCTCTTTTCCATCTGCTGTCATTTCACAGCTCTTACTACAGAGGGGATTTTCCGGAGATCAGCGAATACACAGGTTGTCAGAGAGGTCCAGCAAAAATACAATATGGGTAAGTGCCCAAACACATCAGAGCCCCTCTCATTCCCTAATTGCTACTGTCCAACTGCAACTATGTTGGAACTAGTCCATCATGGATCCTCTCCTTCTCTGATAGGTCTGTAGGTGAGGCCTCATCTTGGGGTATGACCTGAGTTGCAAGGGAGAAGCATCTGGTACTTCTGCTGTGTGGAAAGCATATTCCTTCCCACTCGTATTCCCCTTACAACCCTTTTTTTTCCTGAAAGTTTCCCTGTTTTTTGGGGTGGGATATACTGTCTTAGTCTGGTTATACTGAAGGGACTTAAGAGGACTTAAGGAAAAAACTTAGTCATGTTTCATTTGATGACTTCTAAAGATGCAGATGATTTTGGGACATACTTTTCCACTCTGCTAGAAGATGTGGTACTTCAGGATTTTGTGTTCTTTAAAATACCCCTTTCTTAGTTTTGGGCTCTGACCATCATGTCCTGTCATTTTCTGGAGGAGGTGCTGCTTTGGCTGGTGAGCACTGAGTCTCTGCTCTGCTTTCTCAGGTGAGCCTGTAGATTTCCAGGAGTATGAAGATGTCCACCTCCCTGCTGTGATTCTCAAGACCTTCTTGAGGGAGCTACCTGAGCCCCTCCTCACTTTTGGCCTCTACAGCCATGTTGTCAACTTCCAGAGTGAGTTGTAACAAGTGTGCTATTCCCTGAATGTTGCACTGGCTAAGGGCAAAGATGTCTTAGTGGGGACATGCATGGGATACCTCGTGTCTGCCAACAGGACCTTCATCAGGATGGGTGCTGAGGATTGTCCCATCTCTCTGATTTTTAGGTGTGGAGCAGGTGAAACATGTGGATGTTGTCCGCAAAATGCTCCAGGATTTGCCAGAAGAAAACTACCATGTGCTCCGTGTACTGACAGCCTTTCTGGTGCAGGTGAGCACTAGCCTAAGCATTTGCTTGTCATAATGCTGAGAGATGCAGGCAGGCCTGCGGCCTAAATGGTGCAGGCATACAGCCTGTGAGGTCTATGCCAGGGAGGCTAAAAGCTCCCCAGGGTGGAGCTAGAACTATAAAGTAGCTGAGTACAAGAGAAATTCCATATCTGCTTTACAGTACTTCCTGCTGCCAGGGAAGCCACTGCAAGGCTATTCAAGCAAGAGGGAAGATCATGAGTGGTGATCTGGACTTGTAGAGATATTATCTGACAGTGCTCTTGCTCCTGTTGTTACTATATGGACTGGTCAGCTTTTCTCCTCTCATTTTCTCTGTGAATCTGTCAGCTCTGGCTTTGGGGAGGGTAGAGGGCAGCTGCTGTGTTATTCTGTAAGATTCACGATGGTCTCTTTCCCTCCCACATAGGTCTCCGCTCACAGCGACAGAAACAAGATGACAAACACCAACCTGGCAGTTGTGTTTGGCCCAAATCTGCTCTGGGCCAAAGATGTGGCCATCACTCTAAAAGCCATCAATCCCATCAATACTTTTACCAAATTCCTGCTGGACCACCAGAAGGAGCTGTTTGAGGCTGCGGAGGCCTGAATCCAGGCCAGCCCACACCTGCACACTGTGCCCACCTTTCCCCTTCTTTGTCTTGGAGCTGTGACCAAGCTGTCTCCAGTACAAAGGGACCATAGATCTGGGTGATGAGCAGAGTAAGGGCTGTGGAGATGATGGTGAAAGTGTGCAAGTAAGTGAGCAGGAGACCTGCAGCTCTGGATGGCAGGGGAGCTGGTCTCCCAACTGCTAAGACTGGAGTCCTAACCCACCTGCGCAGCTCCTCCAGGGCTCATCACCAGTCTTTTGCCCTATCAGATGACCTGACTTCCTTTCCTCCTTCCCTTACGTGCAGTTTTTCTGCCCTCCTGATCCCTTCCTCAGCACAGATCTTTTTGTTCAAGCTCCCAGTAGCCCCAGCTCACTCCTCCTTGCCTCAGCTGGGCTGTCTGGGCTAGGGCAGGCTTGCTGGGTTTTGTGATGAAGATATTCTGACTGTGAGTGCCATTTCTCAGCACTGAACATGCATCCTGCCTTTTCCCAGAGTCACCTAAAGCAGGGAAGGGAGCAGCAGCCCTTGTGCTTCAGGTAGCATCATGTCCTGCACTTGCAAGCACCACTCTAGACCCCCTGCTTTTGGCAGGCAGGTGAAGGACAGGCTCACGGCAATGGGCTGTGTTACCTGTCAGACTCCAAAACAATGAAGGTGAATTTAGCCCAAAGCCCAGCCCCTCTGGGGTCACCCCTCCAGGTACTGTTCAGTGTTTGCTGGATTGTAGTGGGTGACTTGCCTCCTGTAGTTATCCAGCTTAGGTGTGTTTGTCCCTCCAGCAGCACTTCCAGCCTGGCTGGGAAGGTTCATGCCAGGCCTGGCTGTGCATGCAGGCCAGCTGCGCCCTTTGACAGCTGGTGAGTCTGAATGGCAGGAGCCAAGTGCCCTAGTGGCACTGAGCTGCTGAACACCATGATGATCACCGTCTGTCCTGGCAGCAGCACAAGGCCTCCCTTTCTGGCATATGAATCTGTGCTGACTGGCACAGACTGCCTTGACTAGTTAGTTGTCTTTTTGAGCACAACTTTCCCCAGCACAGTGTAACAGACATGGCCTTGAGGGGAGGTCTGGGATCTGAGGCTGACTCTCTCCGTGGAGTGCACCAGGCCTGGATTACAAATTTCTGCCCAGGTGCTGAGCGCTCATGTGCCAAAGCTGTGAGGGAACAGCTATTCTATGCCAAGGGCATTTGCCATTTCTCCTGGGTTCATACCTTCCACTCTACCATATGGTCAGATGCATCCTGTATACCCTGGGCACAGCTGGAGAGATTGGGTTCTCTGCAAGGGATGCTCAGAGTGGAGTGGTCCTGGCACCTCCCCAGAGGAGCTGTAATACTGTTAGGGCATCTCCCTTGGGTTCAGGTTGACTCATTCCCATTACATGAGCTAAAAGAGATACTTCTCCTTAGCCTGGGCCTGTCAGGGTTTTAGGAGGGAGCTTCTAGCCTTACTTCACTGGTGTGATTTATCTTTGTATCTTGTGCCCTGTGTGCCCGGGTCAGACCTCCCTGCTGCATCTGGCCTCAGGGACAAATATTTTGGACCAAGCAGAACTGTTTTTTTAAAAGCTACTGGATGCTAAATAGGATTTACTTTTTCATAATATTTTAGCCTGTCTTTAAACAGTGACCAAGGGTCAGTGCCCCTGGTGTAATCAAAGTAAGTGGCATCTGCTGCAGGAATTAAGGAGATTGCTCTTTTTCCTAAACTCTGGAATGGGGATGGGTGCAAACAGGCAGCTCTGCAAGGCAGTGCAGGTCCAGTCAGCTGGCTTGGAGGAGGCAGACCATCATGTGGGTGGGAACAGTGAACAAGAAAGTGAGCATTACTAAGACTGGAGCAAGAGATGTTCTGAGATAGGAGTGGATCTGATTGATTCTAGATATTGGGAGACTTTGCCCTGTGGAAGCTACCAAGCTGCTGACTTCTTCAAGTCTCCCTCTTCCAAGAGTAGGAGCTTTCCCTGTTTGGCCAGGGTATGAATTGTTTCATCCTGAACAATTCACAGCAGTAACCAAGTAAATGTTTAGGGGAAAAAGATAAGCTGCTCCTAATTCATCTGTTATCTCTTCTAGAGTGAGTTAGCAGGGCTGATGTGCTGTGGAGGAGTAACCTGGGGTGGACTAGTGTGGAGACAGGCGTACTTGCCCCAGTGTTTAAGGGGCAAGGCTGTGGAGGCTGAGGGAGCCCAGTGCAGCCCCTGTTTCACTGCAGGGACCCTGCCCTGTGGAGGCTTTGGTAGGGGGAGAAGGAGACTTGGTGCTCTGACTGTATCTGCATCTGGCACTGGCCTCACCTTCATCTCTATCAGAAAGGCAAGCCCTGCTGACTTCTGGGACAAATGCCCAAGCTCAACAACCTGGAATCCAAGTGCCTGTGTGCATGAGGCCTGGCCCTGTGCACTCTCTGTGGAAGGTGGCATGTTCTGGCCTTGCAGAGCAGCAAGGACTGTTCCCTGCCTGGTAGCCAGAGGAGCAGTGCTGGAGTAGCTCCTGTCCAGGGGGGAAAGTGGGGAATACTGCAAGTGTCTGAGTTCTGGCTGGAGTTTGGTGGTTCATTTTGGTGGGGTTTTTTTTGGGATTTGTTTTTTTTTGTGGGTTTGTTTTTTTTTTTAATGGTGAATTCTTGAAATGACATTTCCTTTTTTAGCAAAATAGAGGCTGGTTCATCCCCTGCAGGCAGGGATAAAAGCCTGCTCCAGTTCAGTGCCTGCAGGGAGCAGATTTGGAGAGTGTTCAGGGAACTGCTACTGCTCATTGTGGGAAAGTGCTTGCAAATCCTTGAAGGGACCCACTGTAAATACCCCCTTTCCTCTGCTGCTCATTGTGCTGGAGCTGCTGAGGGCCCTGGAGCAGGCACAGTAACCAGGGTTGCTTTTGCAGTCTGTTCTCCTGAATGCCTTGTACTGAAATATCCCTCCTGTGATCTGAGCAAGGAACTGGCCCGGGCCTGCCTGCAGCCTGTGTCTGGTGTGTGGTCACCAGCGCCTGCACCTGCCAAGGCCAGGGGGTTAAATTCCCTCCTCACACGGACAGGGTGCTGGCTGGGCTGGCTTTCTCTGCCCTGCATGGGTCAGGGGCAGTATACAATGAAGGTGCTGATCTGCATCGGTTTTCTCCTTGCTGTAGAGCTGCCCAAGGGTCTCTTCCCTGGCTTACCTGTCAGGTTAGCTATTAGCCATTTCTTCCTGTGGGGGTACTTGTTCTGCATCAACCTCCTGCTTTTAACAGCTAGAACATTCCCCTCTGCTAAGCCTCCTGCTGTCTTAATGGCCTCTGATCACTCTGGCCCAAGCTGTGAACTGACACCAGAGCTTTTGGGTGGTGCAGGAGTTCTGGGGCCATCCAGATACCTTGTGTGCTAATTGGGAGAGCCGAGGGCCAGTTTGGTCCCAGTTTCCTTTTTTATGCACAGGAGCTCCTGTGCAAAAATTTCAGCTTTGCTTTTGTTGCTGGCGTTCCCTGCCTTCTTCTTTGTTGATGTTCGTCAGGTGCAGGTCTGGGTTTTCACGGTTCACACTGTTTATTTTCTTTTAATCTGCACCAATCTTGTATTTCACAGTTTGCACTTTTTGTATTTCAATAAAAATCAAAAAGTAATCTCAGATCCAGGTATGTCTGTTGAGTGGCAGCAGCAGTGGCACATCTACAAGAAACAAGTAAGGCTGTCAATGCTGCCAACCACAACCATGCTGAAAGGGAGGAAAGAAAGTATGAAATGCCTCCTTCCATTTGCAACTTGCTCTATCCTGCACTCACTGACAGGCCCCTGACCCTCCTGTTTCCTGGAGGAAAAACAAGCATGAGCCTGGGACTGTCCCAGACTTGCTGGTACACACAGAGAAAAGCAGAGAGTGTTGCTTACATAAAAGTTTTATTGGAAATTCTTTGAATATTTGAAGTATACTGGAGACTTTTCAAAACAATACACTTCAGGAACCTTCCTCTCCACCTAAAATATTGTAAATCAGCAGCTACATACATACTGTCCTTAATATTGAGTCTAGCAGAGAGCTGCTAAAATAAACAGCCTTCATAACACAATCTGTGGCAGGCCACAGCAGCAGCTAGATCTTTACTGAAGCAGAGCATCTGTGCAGTGGTCATGGAACTCAAAGCCTAGACATTGAAACTGAGGAATGTTCAGAGAAGAGGCAGGTAACAGCCCTGGAGAATCTCTTATTGCTATGGCCGTCCAGCTCAACACTAGGATCTTATACAGGCAATTTTCCAGCCTTTTGAAGGAGAAGAAAACGTGCCACAGTGATATTCTGCCTTATGAGATATGAGAGCTGTAGCCATGTTAGGAATTCCATCAATAAAGGAGCACAAGTACAAGCCCTCCTGGGTGGGATTAACAAGAACGGCAGTGCTCCCTGCCAGCTCCACAGCTTGTCAGCAGAAGAGTACAGCAGGAGAGCTACCAGATGAAGTTTAACTTTGACTATTTTCCACTCCTATGGTGTGAACCAGCACTTTGCCTCATCTCTGCTGCTCTGCAGCCCAGGTAGTATCACTTTAGAGACTAAAGGTAACAGCCACCTGTCTATGAGCTACTTCTATGAAGCAGCAGAGCAACTTCCTGAGCACAGATGAGAGGCAGCTGATCCATTAATTCCTTGTGTTCCTGCACCCTTCTGCCACCCTTTCCACCTGTGAAACAAGGTGGCTCTTGGATGGGGATCAAGGATTTGTTACAGCCCATGTAACTAAAGCACTCTTATAAACTGTTTTGTCCTGGAAGCTTTCTTAAATGTTTGTGAATCTTACTTTGCACGGACAAAGCAATTTCCATGTGAGGTTGCTAAAAAGTTGAATTGGTTGAATAAAATAAAAAGGTTTTGGTGGGTAACTTTCCTTCAATAAAGCTCTTACCTAGAGTTTTAGAGCTTACAAGGCCTCCCACCAAACATCACTCAACAAAAAATCTGGTAAAGTTCAAAGCACTGCATTGCTCTGACCTAACAGCAAGCTCTGTTCTGAATTTGGCTCCTTGCTCCAGCAGTGGCACAGAAATAGTGTTCCAGAGTGGAGCTGGGGTTCCCCCATCAGCTCCAGGCAGTCTCTCAACTATGAATGCAGCTAAGCTGAAGAAGCTGCCACATTGCACTAATTAGAAGGCTGCTTACTCAGCCACTCTGAGGAAATGAAGATGGTTTCTTAGTACTTAAGCAACACAACTCCACTTAGAAGAAAGAAAGGGGAAAAAAGTGGTTTTGGACAGTAAGAGGTCTTGCAGTTGCTCACTCTAGTTACACAGGGGAGGAAGAGAAGAGAAGAGAACCACAAGAAACCTTATCCAAGTTTCTGTTTAGTGTCACTATTTCTCCTCCCATCCTTACATGAGACATGCAACAGCCAAATCACCCATAGAGCACTGCCAGCCAGTCACACTGTCGATGGCCAGATTATTACAAAAATAAAATTTCAGCTAATCAAAAGCCAGCTGATTAAAAAGTACCATAAGCTTCCCAAAAAAGTGTGCTTCTTTAAAGAAGTTGCCTTCTGAATGGCCAAAGAACACTACAAATTCATCCATGCCTATCAGAAAACAGCTTGTCACCAAGTCCTGCCACTCCATTCCATAATTCTGTGCATTTCATCCTCTCAGTGAGCCCTGACTGGATGTAACGGGCACACAGTCCCCAAACCAAAGTATAATATTAATCAAGTCTGTCTTAGAAAATAAATATCTTGGATATTTTCCTGCAAAGAGAGACCAGTCTCACTGGCCAGGGTTCCATGGCACACATGCTCTCTGCAGTGATCAGGACAGAATGACCCGCACTACTACGTGAAAACAGAACATCTTTTAAATATAGGTTTCTTTAAAAGCAATAAATATTTTTTAATTCTTAAGATCATCTATTAACCATAAAGCAGGAAGGCTTGCAAGGATTAGAGGAAAAAATCTTGGACTAAGACTCCTAGTTACATAACCCTAAAGAAATAGGATTCCTAGTATTTACAGTTATGTTTCAGAAGCAGAGACTATGAATTCAGCATCATCACAGCTGCCACATGCGGGCTTGCCAACAGTCAACACTCAGCATGGCCGAGAGTCGGTGCACTCGGGAAGGACATGTGGAAAGCATTTCTGTAGTTTCACTCCTGCATATCAGCCACCTAACAAGAGGGCCTTGCACAGAATCACTGTGTAGAGACCCAGTTCCTTAGAAGCAGGAAAACAAAGGTAACTTGTGTTATGCAGGTCCCAAAGCTGACGTCTGTCCCTGGGCTTCAAGCATGCACTCTGAAGTCAGGATGAAATGCCCAGTTCTGCGGAATGGATGTCCTGGACTTCAAACTGTCGAATTTGCTGAACTCACAGACCCAGGATATAAGCCAAAACTTTCCATGCTCTAACAGGATCAGAGACTGTTGGAAAAAGTCTGTTAGCAAGAAGCTCTACCTAGGGAACTTACACCATAGGACCCTTGGAGGAAGCATACGGCAACTTTTCACAAAGCCCCTCCATACAGAACACCGACTGAGGAGAAAATAAATTTCCATACGCTAGAGTTTGACTTCCTGTGTCCCTACTGAAGTCTTAAAACTGACTGTGAGCAGGAAAAGCAGTCCAGAACTATGTGGTGGAAAGGTTGAGGAAAATCAGCAGATGAGCCGTATCTGTCATTTAAGAGAGCAAAGAAAGCTCACTTGATGGAAGGAACTAGTCAAAGTGAACAAAAGGCAGTGCAGGGGCGATAGAGATATTTGCTGATGTCATCTCCAGGATGCCTTGAGGAGGAAGAATTGCTGCAGCAAACTGGGAAGCAGCTTCACTGCAACGTTTCCACAAAAGCATCAAATTCTTTGACGTTTTTCTCATGGACTGCCAGTTTCTCTGGTAATGAGTCCTGGAAGGGTAAGGAAAGGTGCAGATCAGGGCTCATTCACAGCAGACAGAAGGAAATTTTAAACATACTAGGAAAAAAAAATCTGTTTCTGAGTCATGCAATCCCTCTCCAATGCTCTGAGCTCTCCTTTCTACATGCACAAAACCAGGAGCCCTCTGGCAGCATCTAGCAAGTGACCCTAAGAAGGACACTCTGCCCAGAGTCTGTTCTGCAGGAACAGGAGGTGCACTGGAGCCTCATCTTGTGCAATCCCCACCAGCTGCAGCACAATAACCCACTCACGTCACTGCCTTCATCAAGTCACTTGCTGCTCTCAGACTCTGGTTTTCATTTTTCTCCATAGTATGGTACAGTGCCAGAGAGCCTAACAGAGCACTCAGCCAGACATGACTTGCACCAGCCATACCAGAACTTCAGCTCTACTCCGGCTGCAAGATCAGACTTAAGTGTGACGCCCCAGAGGTAGGATTAGTTTGGGGTGTTTCAATGGCAACCAGTTCAGGTGTGCCACAAAAAAATCTGCATTTATTTGGAATACATTATAGTGTGGGACCCCCTTTGGGCAGGGTCTCTTTTCTGGAAAGTATAGGAAAGACATGGGGCCTGTTAGAGTGGGTCCTGAGGAAGCCCACAAAAATGATTTGAGGGCTGGAGCACCTCTTCTGTGAAGACAGGCTGAGAGACTTGGGGTCATTCAGCCTGGAAATGAGAAGGCTCTGAGGAGACCTTATTGTGGCTTTTCAGTACTAAAAGGAGACCTTTAAGACAGATGGGAACAGACCTTTCAGCAAGGCCCGTTGTGATGGGACAAGAGGCAAGGGTTTTAAATTAAAAGAAGGTAGATTCAGGCTAGATAAAATTTTTCCATGCAGCTGGTGAAAAACTGTAACAGGCTGCCCAGAGAGGTGTTGGATGTCCTATCCATGGAAATAATCAAGGCCAGCTTGGATGGGGCTGAGCAACCTGATTTAGTTGAAGATGTCCCTGCTCATTGCAGAGGTGTTGGACTAGATGACTTTTAAAGGTTCCTTCCAACCCAAACTATTCTACAATTCCATGAAGATACTTTTTTCAAACTAGGAATAGAAAGAGCATGATAAAGTACAGATGATTCCCACAAACAGAAATTTCAAGGTTCCATACCAAATCCTCTGCCATGGACTGTGCTCCAATGTCAATGGAGAGGCTGCTGAGTTGAGGTGGGTTCTGAAACTCACGGTAAAAAGTCCCCAGGTCCATTGGAAGAATGTCATCTTTTGAAAATGCTGGTTTCTAGAATCAAAGATACTGCTGTTAATTCCCAGAGACATTGGCTTCCCTTTTGTTACAATCTCAGGTAAAGTCATTACCTGCTATCAGTAAACATCTCAGCATTACAACTGTTGCTGCAATAATGCATATTAAATAACTGAAGATATCAGTATCACTTGATATCACAATATCACTTGAGCAGTTGGAAGAGAACATTTCTTCGGCATCTGGTTCCTTTAGGTGTTAAGAGAGAGGATGCCAAGCCCAAATGCTGGTAGAGAACAGAAATGGTATTTAATTTGTAGCTGTTGATTTCCGGTACCAGTGTCTTTGCAGTTCTGGGACTGTCCAGCCCTAGTGTGGTACTGTGAATGATGTGTCTTTTTCATACCCACTGAAAACTACTCGGACATCATTTGCCATCACACCAGCACATGCAGCCCACCTAAGGTGCAGGTGTTGTGTAAGAGCTCTGATGAGCGCACTTACAAAATCGATCATAACAAAGTCATCATGGGTGTTCCCTGTGCTGCTGCCAGTGGAGCCCTCCGAGTGTAAGCTGCCTTGTAGAGGAGATTCAGTTTCTGGGGATTCAGGAGGATTCACCTGCCCAAGAAATGAAAGATGGTGAGTACTGATCTTACAGTCATGTCTGTCTGTGTACTTTGGCAGTGTGGGGGCAGTTAGGAGGTTGGACTATAAACATTAACTACAGCAGGGGCAGCAAACACATGCTGTTATTTGCATGTCTAGAGAGCCCAAGATTCAACACAGGAGACTTCTTGAAACCAACAATATCTGCATAACTAGTTATTTTCTCCAAAACCAAGGTGTATTCAAGGCAGAGAATTGCAGGGATGTTTGCATAAGGGATGCTGGGAAGCCACATATACCTCTGGAAGAGTCTTACCATGGGGTCGTTATCTTCCAGCTCAACATTCTTGGGAGCAAATATGGCAAAAGGAATGTCTAAGTTGGCCATGGTCACCTGAGGAGATTTAGCAAACAAAATTTCACTAAGATGCTCTGCTTACCCGGCACAGAAAAGGATATTGAACGTCTTTGTCAGGCCAGCTAAAAATGGCCCAAAATCACATCAGCAGTTAGGCAGGAGGCTGACAACCTCATTTAAAAGGCAAGAAATCCAGAGATGATACTCAGTCGACCTAATGCAGATACATACCTTGAGGTGGGATTGCTTCTATACATATCTCATATAATATAGGCAAGGATTAATGAACTGTTACAAATGAAACAGTTCTCATTCCTTCATCCAAAAGGCCTAGAATTGCAGCCCCAGGAACTGGGCAGACCTCTAAGGTGCCCTAGATGAACTTACATGCTTACTTCTAGTGATGAACGGGTCTATTACATGTTCCTTGAAGGAAGGGAGGCTTGCTACCAGCTTTCCTAGTTTATGGACCTGTGGTAGTGGCAGATCATTGTGAGATTCCAGTGGAGTATCAAGTCTTCTATTCTCAAATAGGGTGTTGGCAAAGGGGAGCAAATTCAATGGCTGTCATGTCCCAAAGGGATTTTATGAAAAACAAAATACACCTTGGCAAAACCTTGTAGGGAAATGCAGCAGGCAGAAATATGCACTCTCAGTCTCTGAGGCTGCCCTGGCACTGGGATGCTTTTTGCTCCTCTGTGTATGAACCGATGGGAAGAGAAGAGTATTATGGTGCCCTCTGAGAAGATGTGCTGCTCTTACCTGGTTAATGGGTTTGTTGACAAAAGCTCCCACCTTCCGGATAAAGATGGTTTCCAAAAGGTCATGTGGGGAGCCACACTTTCCTTCGCTGCTGTTGGATACTGTTTCTGTGTCCTCACTAGGGAGGAAAATAGATAATTAGTGCCTCATTACACAAACNTGCGAGGGAGTTGATTTAGGACAGCTTGAAGTTGCATTGTTTTCTTTTAAGTAACTTTGTGCCTAAAATTTCTTATTAAAATGGTGAACAGATTTATGGTAACTACAACTGGCTTTAATAACAATGAACATTAAGTCTCTAGAGAATTTAAGACTCGTTTGTGAGCTTACTTCATCTTGTTTTACAACCAGCAAAACCAGTAGAAAGATTGAAAAAAATTATAAAATTGATAATAAAGTTGACATAACAGAAGGATATTACATGGACTAGCAGGTTTAAATAGATGGGTAAAATCATTGTTTGGAGAAAGGCTGAAAAAGCCCCAATCAGAGAAACCTGTTAGTTGTTTTGAGGGATGGAAAGACAACAGTCATGCTACAAACAATAGATAAAAAGGGGAAACAAAATTTTTTATCTTAATAGGCTTATAAATGGGTTAGCAAAAGCGGTGGATCATCTAAAACCAACCTACCTGCTAGAAGGAGTAGCTGCTGAGTAATGGACTCCATCCAGTGGGGTGCACATCCTCTCTTGGTCAGCTTGAGTGCCATGTGCTGACTGGCTAGGAACTGGGGGAACTCCCCCTTCTTTGCCTGGACCAATCAACTGAGATAGAGAGGAACAGTCAAGTTAGAGATATCAAAATCAAACCAACACCACAGTGCAATACAAAGCAGATTCCATCATACTGGGCATAAGTTGTGGGGGTTTTGGCATATGACTGGGCTCTAGCCCCCATAAGCCTGAGAGAGATGTCACATAGAAATGGATTATCACATTACAGATGCATTTTTTATTCCCTTTCTACTCTACTCCTCTCCAGGCCTGTTTTACACTGCAGATGTCTCTGGCTGTAGATCCTCTGCTTCATGGGGAGGAATGGAGGAAAAAACCTTACATCCTCTTGCTACAAACCCATGGCTCCCTACAGCTTCCTGAGGAGGGGAAGTGAGAAGGAGGTGCTGATCTCTTCTCCCTGGATCCAGTGATAGGATGCATGGGAGTGGTTTGAAGTGGCACCAGGGAAGGGTTAGACTGGACATTATGAATCATTTCTTTGCAGAGAGGCTGCTCAAACACTGGAACAGTGTTCTCTTCCTAGAGAGGTGGTCAATGCCCCAAGCTGTCAGTTTTTAAGAGGCATTTGGGCAATGCCCTTAATACCAGGCTTTAACTTGGCCAGCCCTGAACTGGTCAGGCAGTTGGATTAGATGCTCACTGTAGGCCCACTCCAACTGAAATTACTCTATTCTATGAACATTGTGTCAGGAAAACTGGTGTTAACACCAACGTCACAGGCAGAAAAAGACTTCTGTCAACTTTGCTTATTTGTCTGTGAACCAATGTAACTATGTCAATATGAGCTGTCTGTGTATCCTATGTCTAGCCTACAGAACTGTGCTTGGACAGCTACAGAGGCAGCAGTTCTGTAGGACAGGCAAAGTTTGGAATCAGTGACAAACTGGTGCAGGCAAACAGGTCTGCTGCCTGCTCTCTTGGTGTAGTTTTTCCACATGACCCCTACCCCAGCCAATCCCCAACTCCTGTGGAAGTTGTGCTTTCTCTGTATTTACCTTACATTCTTTCCATTCCTGACAGACAGGATACCAATGCATGCACTAGTGTCAATGCCTCTCTCGGGTGTACAAGTGACACAAATGGCTGCAATACCAGCCACACTGGTTCTACTCTCTACAAGTACCTGGTGAGGGTGTGCAGCATTCAAGCCACCAGCAAAGAGTAGAGGATACCCCATGTCAGCTGATCCAACTCCCAGGGCAGCAGGCTGATAGGAAAGACGAGAGCTGGAAAGCTAAGAAAGAAGAGAAAAAACAAGGGCAAAGGGAGAGGAGAGAGGAAAGGGAAGGGGAATGCCCCACAGCCTGAATAATCACCAGTCACTGAAGAAGGAACAGGAAAAGTCAGAGGCACAGCATTTCAGGCTGGCAGAAGGATGTTAGATTTCCACTGGAATCAATAATGTAGGTTATTGCTCTAAAAAATTCTTATTGCTATGAGGACTACTTGACAGTAGTCCACAGGACTAAGTCTGAGCCTTGACAGGAAAACAAGATTGGCTTCCTCCTACATGTAGGAGGAGGCTGTGCAAGGTATGGCTGAGATCCAGTCATAGGGAAGCTCTGCTCTACAGGCCTGTTCCAAATACTGGTGTAGTGGGTTGACACTGGCCAGATGCATGAATGCCATCATGAACTTACTAAAGAGCTAATATTTAATATTTTTTCATCCCAAAACAACTACCTTATCAACTGTTTGAACCTACTCCCCTTGCTGATCTTCCAGAGCTGTTCAAATAGCTTCAGTGAAAGAATACAGGGTCCTATAAATGTGCAAGGTAAAGAGAACTGGGAAGCTAACCCTTGTGAGATTGCTTTAGGAATTAAGTGTTGGAAGCAGTGAAAACAAAGAGAAATTCCTTACACATCCCAGGCAGAAATCTACCCAGTCAGGTTAGATAAAATTTTCCTGTTCTGACTTGCCTGACCTCAAGAGGAACATTTCTTCCAGAGCTCAGTGTGAACTCCAGCAGTGCCAAAGCTGATGTCCTTTACAGGGATCAAAATGAGGAACAGCACTTTCATTCACACGAAGCTAGTTAAGCTGAGTGGAGCTCTAATGACTGCACAGGTTCTAGGGACATTGGTTGTTAACAGAAAACACTCAGAATTGTGCCTTACTACTTGTGTCTTTCACTAACAATCCTTGACAGCTGTTGTGTTTTCAGAGGTGTTTGTCCTGTCTTTGGGAGACTTTTATCTGCAAAGGCATTTAAGAAGCCAGTCTCAGTGAAGTGCCTGGCTCATTGTGGGTCCACCAGTCTTTCCCATGCACAACAAATATTCCACATTGTCAAATTTGTACTTTACTGTGTTTGTTCTGTCATGCCAGAACTCATATTCTGGCCATGTAGAGCATATTCTATTGACAACTCACTTGATGTGAAAAGGCCAGTCCCATCACTGGGACCTTCAAGGTGTCCGTCACCACAGGAGGAGGGGTCTGAAAATGTGCCTTTGTGACAATAAAAACACACTGTGCACAGACACAGACAAACAGAGGAAACAAGGAAAAGAGAGACCGAGGGAGGAGAGAGAAAGAGAGAGAGAAGGACTTCGGAGAGGAATTATGAAGAGTTGGATGAACTGAATGCTAGTGAAGAGGTTTTGGCTGCAGCAGCCACACCTACACACAGAGCAGAAGTCTCTGTATTGCCAGAAGCACATTCATTTTGTAAAGAATTGACTGTTTTCCAATCTGAGTGAACCACTGAACACAGGTGATATTTTAGACTCCAGTGAACCCTGACAGAAAGTAACTGCCAGAGACTCTGTTCCACAGTTAATTATAATTGGTACCAGCCAATTAGCAAGGAGAAGGCTGAGCAGATGCCAGAAAAAGTCAAGTACTTTTTTTTTTTTGAATTTACAAATTACTTGTATTTCAGCACTCTCCATGTATCCATACTCCTTATCCTCCAGCTTTCTGAGGTATCCTATCTTGGCAGGTCTGTGCTGCACCCTTAGAATAAAGGAGACTCAGGCTACAGTGCAATTCAAACACACTGATGTGAAGTAGGAACTCCATCAACAGGAGCAAAACTCCAGGAGTAAACAGTCTCACAGAGGGTGCTAATGCAAAAAGGGCAATCCCAGCCTGGTTCAGTCCCATACCTCCTCCCTGTCATTTTCCTACCAATGCTTTTCCTTTGAGGAAAGCTTCAGCTTTATGTCTGGATATTACTCATGGGCCGACTCTCCTGAGTTTTGGGCTACTTCACAACACACATACAGAGACATGCAAGCTCACAGAGAAGGTACCAACTATTTCCTTGTATCACACAGATTAGGCCTCACTTTTACTGAGAAGGCAGGCAGAGATTCACACAATTTTCCTGCAAAATCACACAGTTCCTAGTATTTTCCTAGTCACTAATCTAGATAGGACATATAGAAAGCTGGAGAGAAAAAATTAACTTCTTCTTTCCCTTTTCATTTACTTTAAAGTCCACTCTGCCAAGGCAGTCTTACAATTCTAACTGTGGTAACAAAGACTGGCAGTTGCTTTACAAGTAAGGGCACAACATAGGGCAACTATGAGCCACAGAAAAAGCAAGAACATAGGCTCATACTTAATGTGAATCCTCAAGGTTCAAGCGGTTTTGTAAGGCTTTTCCCCTCAATGACAGTAAAGCTTCATGACCCCTGGGGAAATGTCAACTTCAATGTAGTTGGATACACTACTACTGTTAAGTAACACTGACACAAGCAAGCCAGTGGAAATTTCCTTATGAAATCTTTTGGATTTACCCCACTTCAGGAAAACACAGGACACAGCTCAGCCACAAACTCATTTCCTGAACTGTGTATGGCAGAATAAGAAAAGCTTTATTCCATCAGACTTACCGTGAGTGCTAGCTAATTAGTTCCACATTGCCTGATGCCCTGCCACCTGAAATCACTTTGGCACAAAAATGCTTCCTAAGAGAAGCTCATTTCTAGCTCATTCATACAGCAGGATACATTCTGCTAAACCAGGCATATTAATTCCTCTGAAGCAGCAGAAAGACCCATAGCAAATTCTTTCAGTTTGGAACAGCATTCCAATTATACTTCATTCTATGTTTCACATTGACAGCAAGAGCAATTTAGAGTCTTTAGATTGTCTTTAAAGGTCAGTAGAGCCATCTGTTTGGCTGCACAACAAGGCAGGGCAATCCTGAATATTTAAAGCGATAGGACAACTGCAACTCTGCCCAAGTCTTCAAAATACAGAACTGTGGAGTCAGATACATAAGACAGTAGAAAAAAGTGGGAGTTTCTGGGTTTTCATATTCAAAAGGAAACCATTATCTATTTATTTTAAAATTGAAACTTAGATGAAATTTCCACGGGAAATTTTTTTGCCAATACTTATTCCTGCTGCTCCCACTAATTTTACATGGTCCAAGAAATAGAGCTTTTGTCTTTTTTCTGACTTTCTCCAGCATTTTCCTGGTATTTCATTGTTTCTTTCTCAATGTCAGTCTGTCACCCCTACTTAGGCTGCCTGGCATCAATGTCTTCAATTCCTCCTCATGCAGTACTGGTATGTAAATGTGTTAAGTACACTGCTATCCTCTTCAAGCACACCTCAGCCCAGCTGCAGGAGTAGGCTCTTTTAATCCTTCTCAGTAATTCAGTCTTTCTAGGCCCCTGGAATTTTATTGAAATTAGTATCTAATTTCAATAGATTTTACTCAAGTGTGTAAAGACATAAATAACCCACACATTAAATTTTAATTAGCAGCAGGAGGCTTTCTGTTTGCACAATGGCTGATGTAGGAATATGCAAACTATTCTTACAGCATTTGTTCTGTCCGGAAGTAAAAAGAGCCTGGTTTCTCTTACCTGAGATGGAGGAGAGGTGGAAAAAGATGTGGTACACACTTCTTGGGAACCTTCTACTGAGGGGTACACTGCACCATTGTCCTCACCAGCTCTAAAGCAGCAAGAAAAGACAAGTTTTCTAGCTGGAAATATCCCTTAAAACAAACAATTAGTAAAACATACTGGGACAAACTGCAGGGAGGTTGAGAGTATTTGGGTGTTGTTGAAAGGAGAATTATGAAAGGCTCTCATCTGTCGCCCTGATTTTTGCAGTGTTCTATGTTTTTACTTCTGTAGTAGAAGTTCTCATGCATTTTCTATAAACATAGTCCTTGTTTTGAACTTCTGGATTGTTTTCATTCCTTTCCCCTAAGGCGGAGAAAGATGATAGANCTTATGAAAGGCTCTCATCTATTTGGCAGAATTGAGGAAAACAAAGAGGGAAAACATCAGTTTTCCCCGTGTTTGTCTTCTACCCCACATGAAATAACAGAGGTGTTTCTAACTAATGTTTTTGTTATACCAGCTAGTGCTACTGGCTCTGGTGTTTACACAACCATTGTCCAACACCACCACTGGTCCCAATTTGAATGCCCTCACATTTATTTTAGAGAAGACAAACCTCTCATCTCCAAAGCTAAATTAAACTGATCTTCCCCCAATGGAAATATCCAGGGATGCATGCATCTGGACATGCATCAGGACTAAACATTACACTTTGAAATTCCTGAAGGCAGCCAAGATTAAACATCCTTTGTGTCCAAGAGCTTCTGTGAAGAATTTGGGAAAATACTGCAGCTTGCTGCACTCAGTCTTCTCAGTGTGAGGAGAAAAATGTCACCCTTCATCACATGCTCAACTATGTCGATATGACTGACACTAATTCTCCAGTGTCCCTTCCCATGCTGTCAATAAATAGTGGAAAAGGCTCTGTATTTGGGCATAATTGATGCCTTTACCATGGCCCATGACTTCAGCTCAGTATTTCCTCACCTGTAATTGCAGGGATGCATGGGTGAAGAGCTGGGATAGGGACGGTCCACAAAGTGATCAATTATAATCCCCATGATAGGAGGGGTCCTCTCAAACTGCCTGCAAGGCAACAAGCAATGGTGTTATTGGCTTTTTCTCTCTACTGTTCCCAATTCATGGTGCCCTCACAAAAAACCCTTGTGTCTATTAATGGGACCAGAGCATCTTTATAATTTAGTCCTGTGACTCCAGGCATGCATCAACAATTTGGAGTTCTAGAGCCTGGCTCAGGGCTACCCAAATACTCCCCTTGCTACAAGGCTTAAGCGTGAGAGAGAGCGTTCTTCATGAAAGAGATTCTCAGCAGGAAAGGATAAGTAGAAGGGAAAGATTTGGGGGCTCAGAAAATAAGGGGTTTAAGAGTAAATAATTGTAAAATAGTTTCTGGCATGATCACATTTTCTCACCTGGTTGACATGAAAGCAAGGTTGATTCTGTAGGCACAAGACAAAGTGATGGTGCCCACTGGAGTACCCACTGTCCCAACACGGACTGTCTGGAAACCTGTAAAGTTAAGGAATAATTATCACTTTCACTGATTATTTATGTGCCATTCTTTTTTATTCTGAGGTTACACTATCTTATTTCTGTAGTATTTCCATTATCTCTTGCAATCTGAACTCCAAAAACACACACAGAACCCGTAACAAAACACCAGCACAAGGTTGTCTTGCTGGTACGCTTCACCTGCAAGACTTCTGATGTTGCTTCCTGGCTTCTTAGTCTAAAATACTGTTCTGAAGTGCTTCTTGTTCCTCAGCAGATCATGATCTCCTTTACCAGTCGTGCTCCTTATCAACACTGTTCCATATTCTTATTTCAGTTCAGGATCACTAGAGTTAAAATGGCAATCACCCGAGACTTTGTCCAAGTACCATCATTATACTTGTCATCTTGTGACACAAGGCTGCATTGGCAGATCTAGATAAATAGCCTATGTAAGCCTCAGACTAATTTTCCTGATGGTACTTGGGAGTAGTAACAAAAAGCTAGTCAGAATGAAACACAGTTCTGCTCTAATTTGTGTGTTGTTTAATCATACCTTCTCCCAAGCCACTCAGCTGCACTTCACCAAAATATATCCTGAAGGAAAAGGAAAAGCTGTTAGATGCAGTTGGAACATAATGCTATACATATCCTTATTCCTTATTTAATTTTGTGAGTTGAAAGGCTGGAACTACTTTTCCTCTTCAGGAAAAAAGGCCCAAAATGGAATGCCAAAGCTGGAACGCCCATCTCAAAAAACCTGACAGCTGCTTCAGAGGAAGAACAGGTCATGTAGAAAGAAGGAGAAAGACAAAATGGCAGTCCAATCAGAAATTTCTCTTTAATTTTTTTAAGCTTCTGTGGTTAAGTCTACAGTTCAGAGCAAAAATGTGAAGTGATATAAACTTCACAGACAGGTCTAAAAAAGTCTAAAAGCTGATGCTCATCACACAACATAAAAGATTAACTGTGCTATAAAGAAACCTGCTCTTAAGTACATGCCAAGTCAGCAACGAAGGCAAAAATGAGAAAAAGGCTGGAATTTCTTTTTGAGTTCTCAGCTGTGTAAATGATAACAAAACTGAGACTTACAATCATATAAATTAGCTATGTAAACATGCAAAAACTTTTCTCACAGCCAAAAAATGGGTCTGGAAGATAACTATGAACCACAAGCCAGTCAGACTCACAGGCTAAACAGAGTTGAACCCAGTATTTGGATGAGTAAACTGCAAGAACTACAAGAAGTGGAGTTGAGGATCTTTAGAATGGTGTAACAGGAGGGAGTCTGAATCTATGCTGCAGAAATCCACACTGCAGTTATGTACAATGTAGAGAGGCATTTATCAAATACAGGCCAGACACCAAAGAACTGGATGCTAGAAAGCAATTTAACCAGGGATTGCATGTAGAATTTTTTTTACTCTTCTCAACATGGCAGGCAAACACTTCCAAGCCTGTGCTTAGCTTTTCTTTCAATGGCTCACGTGAAGGCTATAAGGTGATACATATACCAAAGTTTTCTTCTGTCACTGATCAGTAGTAGTTCTATCCAAATAATTTGATTTCATTATTACTCATCCCTTTTTAACTACATTTGCAGCCACACTGTGCAAGTCTAGAGTCTCTGCTGTTTGCATTTCAAATGGGAAATTTCTGCTTTACCTGTACAATATTACGTATTCATGGCCTTGTTTCCTTGAGAGTCTGTAGGCTGGAGTTACCCTGGTTATAGCAAGCAAAGACTTCAGCAGTAGAGACAGCCTGTTGTATACAGTGTATGAAACTTTGATTTCTTTGTCACACCTAGAGAATACAAAGGAAAAAAATTAGTCTTTTGTTCACAACTAAGCTGGCTGGGTTTGGGATTTTTGCTTGTTTTTGTTTGCAGTTGCTTTTGTCTATTTTATTTTAAATAAAAACTAGTCTGGGCCAGTTGTTTAATTTTACTGCCAAAATGATCAGTAAAGCCCCAGTGTGGCTACTTGTACTAACCAACCAGTTAAGAGTCCTGCTTCAACCTAGTCACCTGCTGTAGAAGAAATTGCTGAAAAATGCCATGCAGCCTTCTACTAAACAGAGACATCTTTTCAATATTAAAAACATTTGTCATTACTGAGAATATGAATTCTTGTATCTGAGGAAACCTACTAGTTGTAATGGAAGAATGAAGAAGAAATTAAATTCCTAGTTTACTTTCCTGACACTGGTGTTAAACAGTTTGACTGCTGCTCTAGACAAAGAGGGGAGTTCCCTCTGAAGTGCCCCAGGCCACACAGCCAGTATGTGCTCATTGATCACCATGGACTAACCACATGTACCCATTTCATCAGCTAAAAACTACAAACACAAAGAATGTGTGAAGAATGCACTTACTTTTCATTCATTTCTAGACACCAAATTTCCAGCTCCATGGAGTCTCCCTGGATCAGAGAAAAGATGGCAAACAAAGGCTCATTTCAGAACATAGACTTTTCAAATCTCATTAGTGATCAGCAAGGGCTACATCTCTCAATGATTTGTCTCCTGGGTTCCACTTTCTTGTCATGCAATGATAGAAAAAGGTGCACTGGAAGTGTCCCTGCACAGTTCTGTCACCTGAGGGAATACCTTCCTCAGAATGCCTAAGTTCTTCATGGTCTAAGAAACTAAATTTTGCTGCTGTGTCATTTGTGTGTTTGGCCTCAGATGTTTGCAGTGAATTGCTTCTGTTAAGCAATACATTTTTCATTAGCATATCACCTATCTTAATAAAATTCAGATATTCTCACATTGTCTTGGACTAAAGCGCAGGAGCTCTGGTAGTTGACTTAAGATTCAAGTAAAAAAAACTACAAATGAAAAAAAGGGCATCTGTTTTGACTCAGTTCTCACCTCTGAGGTTTTGAGAGAAATCTCCACACACATAGACCGTCCAACAGCGGGCAGCTGTCCTGCCAGGGCTTTCTTTGCTTCATGAGTAACCTCTGGTATATCTTTGATGGCCAAATTGAACTGCAGAATCAAAGAGATGGTTCCATTTTTTTTTTATTTCTTTGAAAAACTGCCTGATGGTACACTTCAGACAGGCTCACAGACCCATATATAACATACTAGGTCAATGTTCACCGAAATATTTATGAAATACAAAATTCCCAGCTGGGTTCAGGCTTTTCATATTTACAAAGATTCCCCTGGCTGCTAGTTCAGTGTTTTTCTTGATCCTGGCTTAAAAAGTATGCTCCTTTTCCCTCACTTCATTCCTATCTTCACCCACAGAGTATCTTGAGTCTTTTCAATTTTAATAAAGCCCATTACTAAAAAGTCCTGAATTGCAGAGTAGCAAACTTCTGACAGAAAATAACTCATCACCCCACCCCCAAACAGATCTTGGAAATGTGCTTTAGCTGGCAGGAGTTGCTGAGAGGCATCATTCCTCTTTCTCCTCATCAGCCCATAAGAGTCCAGAGTGATTTGTTGCATGTGAACAACAACAATCACCAAAAAACCCCCCACATCACCAATGAACATAACTAAATATAGTAGCTATTCTATGAATAATTATTATTGTCTGCACAAGACTGTAACAATCACACGGTGTTTTCAGCACACACACACAGAGTTATAGAGTTGCCTTAAAACATATGACCTTACCCAGTCAGAACCTGTTGGGGAGGATGATGAGCGGGTACAGATTTTCTCTCCAAGTCGGGCCTGGACAATTACTTGTACTGTCTGGAATAGAAAGAAAAGGATACACAGTAATGTTCTGGGCTCAGTTCAGAGCCTGAGCTACATAAGCTCCATGTGAAAAAAAATGAAAGGGCTGACCAGGATGGAGAGAAGTAGAGTTTGCTACACTGATCTTCAGGTCCAATCAATTCAAATGATTAACATTTAACAGGCAAATGTATTTCAGAAAGAAAATAATTTTAGGCTGACCCTTCTCTGTAACAACATTAAGTGACTAAGTCAATTTTGCAATCAGGATTTGCAGTTTTCAGTAGAAAATTCAGAAAATTTTACAAAAATATCCCAAGCCTGGACAACTAACTAAAGTCAAGTGAATCTCTACATTTATACCAAAGCCACTGTCAGAGTATCTACTTGCACCTATGCACCAAGTGAGGCCAAATTTTATAATTACATATCAACATAATTCAAAAGAGCATTCTGGTATTATGGGTTTTGGATACAATATAAAAATTTAGATGGGCTGAAAGAGTGGAGTCCAGCAGAATAAACCAGTCAACAGCTGGACAGTTAGATGTGCTGCTAGAAACCAAAAGCTGACAGAAGTGTGAAGTGCTTACAACTGATTCTAAAGCAGGATGCTTCTGGAGGATGGAAGAGGATTTGAAGATAGAAAAAAGGGGAAAAGATGTTTTTGTAGTTGCTCTCAGGAATCTCCTAAATTTGACATCAGCTATTCTGGCTTCATTCTTCAGCAAAACAAAAAAACCCAAAACTCAGTCTTGTTACTCTAGCCACACCAAGTACATTGTTTGTCTTTTTGGGTTTTTGAAACAAGGAAGAAGAGGCATTTGTCCAAAGGAGAAAAATTACCTTCAAAGCAAAAAATTTGATGAACTTGTCCAGGTCCTTCCTGTCCTGGGAACTGAGATCAGTGTCCATTGCATATGGCAATCTGAAATATAGCACAGGTCTGGGAATGAAGTCTTCCTTCAGCTTTCTGTTTAGATTTCAAAGTATTTTTGAATAGAGGCCACTTCAAAAGAAATTATAAGCACCAAAGCCCTCAACCTGTCAAATCCTAACATGCTAAAAACTTTGGGATGTGAGTGTGAGATATAAACACGCATTGATAGTTTATCTGGTCAGTGCAAAGTAAAAAAAATTTAAAAAGCAAAGAGGGCTCACAATTAAAACTCAATGTAAGTTCTACAATTTTGCTAACTTAATTTTAAAAAGCAAAACAAAAAACCAAAAACCCTGAATACCCCAACACCACAATGACTGCATGTCGCCCTGGTTTTACAGGGCCCCATAAGTTGTAATACTGTAGCTGTAGTTTCCCATGCTTGTTCTGTAAACATGGTCCTTGTTTTCCTTAACCAACCAGGATTGTTTTGCACTTGTGGAATTGTTTTTCATTCCTTTCCCTGGGGTGGAGAAAGATGATTGACCATGCCTTTGTCCTGTAAACCTTCAGGGGTGTTGACCCCTTTCACCAATCTTTGACTGTCCTTAGAACCCTATAAAAATAGGTAAATAAAGAAGGGCAGGGTTTTTTGGTCGGTCCTGCCTGGTGAGACCACTGCTGCTCTGTGACCCGCATGTTTCTTCTGTTGCTAACTAACCAACAACTGCATTCTATGCCAAGCTAACCATCAGACATGGAGGTCTCTGCTTCAAAAATAATGTATCTTCAGCTATCAGCACTGATCAAAATCAAGGCAAATTGTTTTCTTGAGCCTGAAATTCTTAGAACAGAAATTTCTTAGATTTTCAGTGGTATTTCAGCATTGCTGGAACAGAGTACACTGCTTCTTTACTTTCAAGAAATAGTACTTGCAGTAAAACTCTACAGCTACAAGTTTACCTGCAACCAACTGAAAAGACATATTTTTATCAAGAAATAGACCAAAATCCTCTGTCCACTTCTCATGAAAGCTCCGATAATAAATACTTAGTTTTCACATTGACACTGCCTTGTTTTTCAAAATACAATTGTTTCTAGGAACACAGTGAACTTGTGCAGCGTCTGAAGCAGGGCAAGGCACTAATCCTGTTTCTGCCACCATCATGTCACGTGGCCTGACATAAATCACAATTCTTCTGTCTCTCAGTTTCTTCACATGTAAGTTAATAATCATATAGAGATCACTGGGGAGGAACGCCTTAATTAGCAGCATTCATTGTAGCTTTTGCTCATAAGCCTTCAAAGCATTAATTCACTCTTAAGCCCTGTTGCAGTTCTGAGGCAGCTAATCAGCCTGAAGCAGCTTGTCAAACATGCCATATTTATGGAACGTGCTGCTCCTCACAGGAATGCCAGTGAGCTGAGGTCAGGGAGCACCAGCAGCTGCTGTGCACAACGTTATTCAGTGTTCAATCATTAAGCGAAGACTGAACTTACAGCAAGATACAGTATTTATACAAATCAAAGCTCACAGGGCAAAAGGGCCGATAGCCCTGTTCACACAGAAAATACAGAATCTTTAATGACCACACACATGCAGTACTTCTATTTAAAGTATCACACTTAATGACAGTAAAGGCCTAATGCTTTAGGAGCATCAATCAAAAAGGGCTATGAGATAAGAGTACTGTAATTTACAGAGCATTTTATAGAGAACAGTGCTGCTTTCTGAGTGACTCTATAAAAAGAAAGCGGATATATAATATGGTTGAAAGTTCCTAGGCTACATTCATACCACATCTCCTTGAGTTGTACTGTTCTCATTACAAATTATAATTTAAAATGAGAACTAACAACACAAGTGATCCAACATCAGATGCATTATCAAATTATCCTTTGGATATTTTAATCTCCTTATTAAAACTGTTACGCCTTTTTTCCCTGTGCTTATCTTCACTAGACAGATCACAGATCCTTTCCTCCGTGGGGGGTGCAAAAGGAAGTCAGCATTTAAAGTCCTAGATGGTTCGTTGATGCAGCACTCAAAAAAAAACCCCTTTAGTACAGACATATACCACTACAAAAAAAACACAATCCCCCCCTCAAACAAACAAACAAACCCCCAAGCAAGAACAACCTGTTGTTATTGTTTTGACTCAATTAAGTAAAGCACTGTAAGGGCTGAGGAGATCTGAAATCTTTGACAAACCTGGCTGATGTAGGCAATAAAATACTGCATTAAAAAATAGGTTTTTCTCAGTGAAGAGAATGCTGACATTTAAATACTAAAAAAAACCCAAACATACTGGCTTTTAATGTGAAAAGTGATATGTGACCCCTGCAGAAAGTTGCAAGGAAGTATATATCCTGATATTGTGGGAAAGCTGTCAAATAAAGCACCCACATTAGCCTTTTGAGGCTGGAAAAAAGTTCTGATATCAACTATTCAAGATGCTTGGGAACTAATGGAAGGTGTTAGGCTCACTGATCTGTTAGGAAAGGAAACAAAAATTATCATCAGCATGGCTCTATGTGCAGTAGAGGAATTAGTTCTCATGACCCAAATATCTCTAGAGGAGAGAAACAGCCACCAGAGGGTTCAAAAAATGAGAGCCTCATGTTTCTGCCCTGCTGCAGCAGAACTGGGATTCTTCCTGGAAGATCTGAAACTACCTGTAACGTTCATGAAACATTTGGAGATTCATACTGTTACCTCTCAAGCTCCAAGTTCCAGCAACAGTTGACCTACCAGAGCCCAAAGTAGAGCAGAAAGTATCAGGCAAGGTTTCCTTGGAAAGGAATAAGTAATTTCATGGGAAAACTGGGACTTTGGAACTCAACTCCTGAAATGTCTAAGGGCTCTCATCTGACAGTCATCATCTCCTTATTTTTGTAGGAGGGCCTCTGGTGATTGCCTGAGACCTTCTAAGGCTTAGAACAGTGTTCACCTTTAGAATCAGTCTTGGTAAGCGTTAAGATGGAGCTAGAATTACAGCAAACTTTTTATTTACAAAAATTCTTTGGTACTCTCAGGTTAGCTGCCACAGCTGATCTGAACAGGAAGGAAATCCTTTAAATTTAGTTCTACCAAACTCAATCAACTTCTCACATCCTGTAGGTTGCAGTGCCAGCATGGCTCCTTATTAAGTGCTACTGCATAGGCCTATGCTTAACTCAAGGAAAACACTGGCTCATTTTACGCTGAATAACAACTAGAAGGAAATAACCTTTGGTCTAGGTCAGAAAAATACAGATGACTGATTTTCCCTCAAACAGGGAGTCCCTTAAGTAAACTGATATATTTGCCAGCATATGATGCAACAAGCATCTTGTCCATATGGCTTTTTGCTTTGTCTCCCACTTCCTGCAACACCCATTTTTATACTATTGCTTTTATTTATATGCCTTTGTCTTCACTTTACTGTGAACATGAAACAGGGGATTTAAGAGTTAAAAGAAACTTAGAGTAGATATGACAATTTGAAATTTATTATNTCTCACAAGGTTGAGGCAGGTTTTATCCAACAGTTTAACATCTAAGCGTTGTGCCTTATACGCTCTACTGCTATTTATACCCTCCTTCTCTGAGAAGGACACATCAGCATAAGGTGATGGCGGTGTTTGCATGATGCAAGGAACTGCAAGAGCCCTCCCCTTCACGCCTCGGCAGAGCCCGGAGGAACTACAGCGACCGGCACGCCGTGCCCCAAGCACTGCTCCGTGCTCCAAGCCGTGCTCCAGCCCTGCTCCCAGGCGAGAGCAGCCCGCTGGCGGCAGACACCTGTAAACCCGCACACAACAGGTGCACGGAACACCTGGGATCACCAACATTACACTACGTGCTCCATGCATGGGAATTGAGCGACTACCTCTCTCTGACACCTACATAAACAGGAAAGGAGCAGAAGCACCTGACACACGCCAGGCATTTTTATTGGGGAAAGCATATACAGGCTGCTTCCATCATCTCCTACATTTCTCTCTGAGCCATGGCTGCTGCAACACTTAAAAGTCATCTTGCTTTCTTTTCAACCAGACATTCATCAATGCAAAATAATTACTC
>VZTZ01031126.1:1663-12472 GCA_013400955.1 Drymodes brunneopygia
GAATTATTAAAATTTGGAAATTAAGGGGCTTTCAGGCAAAGATCTGGGAAAAGGAATAACAGTTCTTTACTAGTATGTATAACAAGGCAAACAAAACAACAATAACTGTGGAAGCAACAAATAGAATCAGAAACTCAGTAACAGCCTTCTCGGCCGCAGGCACTTTCCCCTTTGGTGTAGTTATGGTCACAGGTGGCAGGGGCACTGGTGGCTCTTGGTGGGCAAGGCAGGTGCGATGACTCCCCCTCGGCTGCATGAGGTGCTCTGGCATGAACTCAGGGAGCATGTGGTAATGGCGGCTTGATTGAGACGGGAAGGGATGGAAGAAAAGGCCTGCTTCACAAACCCCCCAGGGGCAGCCAATCCCAGTGCCCCCGCAGGACTCTTGAAAGCGGCAAGCAGGAATAGCANAAGCGGTAAGCGGGAATGGCAGGAATGAGCAAAAATCCCAGGGTGGTGGATGAGATGTATCAGAAGCTCCGCGGCTGTAACTGGAACAGTGGAACATCTCAGCAGGCAGAGGGTGCTGGGGTACAATGTAGCGAAAACTAGGAGTAGTGCTGAAAAAGCGGCGGAGGGGGGCGGGGCACCAGCGATCCGGCTCCCAGCAGGGCAGGGAAAAGGCAGGCTCGAGATTACAGGGTTTTTCCCTAAGGCACCCGCGCAGATGGTGAAAAAAAGTCCCAGTGCAATGGTTGCTCTTACAAGCAGAGCTCCACTCATGGTAGAAGAAAGGCAGCAGGAGAGGGAACTCCGCAGTGGTGATAAATTCTCCCAACAGCACCACAGCCTCTCTCCCCTCTGAATGCCAGGAGCACAAGAGGGCTAGGGGCTGCACCCAACCCCATTTTCCCAGTCCCAAATCTTACGGTATCTCTGCCCTACATGGGAGAACCTCAGGTAAAGAGAAAGTAGCCAGCTGCACCCCTCTCCTGAGCTGACAACTTTTTCTGTCCTTGTTAAGTATCCAGTCATTATTGTCTCTTAGCAACACGTATGGGGGAAAAATCCTTAAGAGGAAAAAAACAAAAGGAGAACTCCTAAAACCCTAACAGACTCTTAACCACAGCACAGACATGATTCTGCATCAGGCCATTGACCATACTCTCATAATTTCTGAATTTGCTGACTATGGAACTCACTGTCTCTTCATTGTCCTCAAAATGCATTGTTGCTATGATGTTGAAATATTCAGATGGCCCCAGATATGCAAGGCTCGACCATATTTGGTCTGTGCACCTGACCTTGTGTGGTAGTTTGAAAGCAAATCAGTGAGAGACTCCCAGTCAGAACTACAATTTAATAGGAAAATTAAAATAAATGCAATAGTACAAAAAACACCAACAGAGTCAGAATACAACCTGACACCCTGTTGGTCAGGGTGTTGGTAGCAGTCCAATTAGATGGTGGCTGCAGTCATCTTGGAGTGATAGATGTGGTTCTGTTGAAGTAGTGATCCTGTGGAAAAGGTGTAGTTCTCTTGTGAAGGTCCAGTAGTGGTGTAGAAGGGTCTGGTCTTCCTCTGGGAATCCAGTAGAAAAGCTGCCCTGTGGTGTTTCGATTTTTAGATTATATTCAAATAGGGATGCTAGGTTCCTCCCCCTGGGCGGGGCATCTCACAATGGAAATGGTGTAATTTTATCAGTGGGGCTTAATGGCCCATTAACAGAAAGGATCTCGTGGAGCCATCAGAGATGAAGAGCGCTTCACCTGGCTCCGCTGCAACAGCTGGTCCATTAGTAGACATGCCTTGGGGCCATCAGGGATGAGCCAGGAACACTGCCCCACCTGGCCCCAACAGCCCATGAAGATGGTGATAGAATACATACCATTGTAACCTAAGACACCTTGTCAGTCATTTTCATGTTGTCCATATCCTCCAAAAAGTATCTCGAATACTGCCACTTCTCTGATGAGTTTGATCCCTTCCTCCATGGTCTTCCAGGACTTTCTATGATGGTGCTCCTGCAGACTGTGAACAAACCTCTCTCTTACACTCATTATAAGCCGCTCCCAGAGAGGAAGGAGCCCTTGGCTCCCTCAAGTTCACCTTATCAATTCCCACATCCTGGGTCAAGAATCACCAAATTCCTTGTTTTGCCACTATCCAGTTGCATGCTTGTACCCATAAGGTCCCAAACTCAAATCAACTAGGTTGAAAATTCCTCATGCCCCCATTGCACAATGTCTTATTGCTGATTGCGGATACTGTCAGGCAACAGGGATTCAGTTATGATTTCAGGTTCTGGCTCCTCCACTGGTAGTCAGGGCCCTGGTGCCTCATTGTCATTAACTGCATGTACTGATTTGGTTTTATACTTCCTCCTCTGCACGGGGGTTACTTGGTGGCTGTGGCTGCCCTTATGGTTTAGCTGGAACCTGGACAGTTGTAATGTCTCTTGGTTCCACTGCTGCGCCATCAGCCTTTCTCTCTTTGAGGCAAGGGGAGGGCTTCCAAACAGCTGGGGAAGAGTGTTCCTTNGCAATGGCCTTAGTCTTAGGACCCCTGTTTAGGTAAGGAACTGCAAATGGGAAAAACAGCCACGATAATGTGTCAAATGAACAAGGGTAGATTAGACCACATGGTGCTACTTAAAGAGGTTTCTATATCCAGTATGCAAATGGGTTACCAATAATTGTTATTCTTTTTTCACCCTTTCCTTGTGATGCCCTTGAGCCCTATATTGGGCACCAAAAACTGTCCTGGTTTAAAGACAAGTGTCTGCCAAGGAAGNTTGAGTGATTTATTTCTAAGTTGGGCTGTTGGGTAGTGATAGGCTGTTGAGTAGTGTCGCTGACCCCTGTGGCATGCTCCTGGGCAGCATCCCTAGTCTCTGGGGTAGATGTCAGGGTAGTTACCCAAAACAATCTCACCTTATCTCTAAATGCTTAATAGAATAGGCATAACAGCAACACCAGCCATTGTATGATATCGTTAGCATGTAGAGAAAATTTGAATGTTTCAAAAGAGGTTGGGGTAGGACCAAAGAATTGGGTGAAGGATTGGGAGAAAACTCCCTGATGTTGCTTCCTCACAATGAGTACCATTATTAAGGAAACCCCAAAGATATGAACTTAGTCTGTGATAGTTATATAGTCATGTGCCCGCATTGCAGAGGAAGTTTACAAACATTGAATTCCTCACCTTATTGAGCCATTCTGCAAACTGGATAACAGCCGCAATGGCCTTAGTCTTAGGACCCCTGTTTAGGTAAGGAACTGCAAATGGGAAAAACAGCCACGATAATGTGTCAAATGAACAAGGGTACATTAGACCACATGGTGCTACTTAAAGAGGTTTCTATATCCAGTATGCAAATGGGTTACCAATAATTGTTATTCTTTTTTCACCCTTTCCTTGTGATGCCCTTGAGCCCTATATTGGGCACCAAAAACTGTCCTGGTTTAAAGACAAGTGTCTGCCAAGGAAGGCGGGAACCTTCCTGGAGTGGAAAAGATGACTCCCTCCCTCCAAATTATAACTTTGAAATTTCGGGACTTTCAGGCAAAGATATGGGAAAAGAAATAACAGTTTTTTACTAGAAAAAAAAATATATATCAAGACAGACAAACAACGACAACAGCAACAACAAAAAACTCCAGACAACTCAACAACAGTTTTTTCCTGCCCATCAAGCAATTTCCCCTTTGGTGTAGTTATGCTCACAATTGTTTGGGGGCACTGTTTTCTTGTGTCGAGGCAGAGAGGCTGCAGTGACTCCCCCATGGCTTCAGGGAGTGCTCTTGGCTCCTGGAGAGGCAACAGCTGAAGTCACAACTGGTAGCGGGTGTCAGTGGCCCCAGTTAGGCAAGAAAGGTGCGCTGATTCCCCCTCAGCTGCAGGAGGAGCTCCAACACGAGCTTGACAACCTCTCCAGGTGGTAATGGGGTCTCGGGCAAGGGGGGAGAGGGGGAAATTGCTCCTTTTGTAAACTCACAAGCAGCAATGGGTCTCTGCAGCAGGCAGCAAACAGTGAAGACAGACAGATCCGATTGGGCAGCAATGGACCTTTGTATCACCCACTGGCAGCTGGCAGAGATGGTAAAGGCAGGCAGCTTTGATCAGCAGCAATCTTGGTACCATCCAATGGCAGCCGTCAGAAACAGTGAAAAGAGGGCAGACCTGGGCAGCAAGCTAAAACATAGCACTGTTTCAGGGAAAAAAACGGCATCTGCTCTCTGTAACACACATGACCTTAGCTTACAAAGTATTACCCCCTACACCTGGAAGGTTAGGCTGATAAAATGTAAATATGTTCAGTCTACTATCTGACATCAGAGATTCATCTAAAATTTTGAGGGGGGGGGAAATCAAGGGCTTTTACAGAAGAGGAATTGCTGTGTTCAAAAAATGCTATTTTAATGTAAATATGCTATTCTAAGATTTTAATTCTTTTTTATATTACAAAAGTTAATTTCTGTATTTAAACTGTGTCTTAAGTATAAACAGGGGTTTCATTCCTCAGGTCTTGGTTTAGTAATTTTAAGATCTATGCTTAAGTACAGACACAGTGAGACAGAGGTGGTGATAAAATTCATGCAAATTGCAAAATAGTTCAACAATAGAAGTTGCTATAATAAGATCACCTTTTTAATGAGTCTTCCTTTTGCTAGGTCTTCCTTTGGCTTTGATTTAGAGCTGAGTCATGACTTCAGACCAAGAGAAGAGTACCTGAAATGGTGTGCTGCGTGCCAGGACATTCTGAGCTCAGTGCCACACTGACACAACTACATGACTTCTGATCTACTCAGAGTACAGTGTCTTCCTGCAGCTGCCTGGAAAATACTGCACAGAGATACTTTTTAATTGTTGGCTGACTTTATGCATTTGTTCAGAAAAAATATGTATTTCTTATTTGACATATTGAGCTACTGATGTTTTAACATTTATTTGGGGGAAGAATGAAAAATGGTTATTGCATGGAAATTCTGAGTATCTTTTATTTTCTTAGTTTTATATTGTGTTGAAATAAAACTAACTCACATCCTGCATTTTAAACAGTCTTAAGTTCTCCCATAACTGGGGCACACTTCAATTTTATAACACCAGAAAAACTTTGAGATGTCACAAAACTACTCCTTTACCCAATGAGATGGGGTTAACAGAACTTTTACTCAATACACCATGGATGTGAAAATCACTTGTATGTTTGTGTTGATTTGGCACGGCCTGGTTTTTGGTAGCAGGAGGGCCACAGAGGTGACTTCTGTGAGAAGCTGCTAGAAGCTTCCACCATGTCCAGCAGAGCCAATCCCTGATGACTCTGAAGATGGACGTGCCACTGGCCAAGGCTGGGCCAATTAGAGATGTTGGTAACGCCTCTGTGATAACATATTTAAGAAGAAAATCAAAACAAAGTGGGGCACAGTTTTTTCTTCTAGTCAGAGAAGAGAAGGAGGTGAAAACATGTGAGGGAAACCACACAGAGACACTAAGGTCAGTGGAGGAGGAGGAGGTGCTCCAGGTGCCGGAGATGAAATTCCTCTGCAGGCCATGGTGATGACCATGGTGGAGCAGGTTGTCCCACTGCAGCCCATGGGGATCCACAGGGGATGCAGAGATCCACTTGCAGCCGGTGGGGGAGGTGCTCACACCAGAGCAGGTGGATACCTGGAGGAGGCTGTGGTCCAGTGAAAGACCTGGTAGAGAGAGGAAGTTCCTGCTTCCAGGCTGGAACAGCCTGTCCTTGGAGGACTACGCCACAGCAGTTTTGGCAGGACTGCTGCTCGTGAGATTTTTGGAGCCACACTGGAAAAGTTCACGGAGAACTGTCTCCCATGGGAAGGACCCCATGGTCTTACAGGGGAAAGACTCCTCTCCCTGAGCAGCAGAAGAAAACCTCGAGTGACCAACTGACCAAACCCGCATATCCTGTCTTCCTGCGCTGTCTGTGGGAAGGAGGGAGGGGCTGGGGGAAAAAAGATGTTTTTAAGGGCTTATTTTACTTCTCATTATCCTCCTCTGATTTTGTTAGCAATAAATTCTCTTTTTACCTTTAAGCTGAGCCTGTTTTGCCCTTGGAGTGCTTTCTCCCAGTCCTTATCTCAACTCATGAACCCTTCAATAATTTTTCTCTCCTCTGCCCAGCCGTGGCAGGGCAGGGTGAGCGAGCGGCTTTCATGGGTGCCTGGCTTTGGGCCAGCAGCAAACAACCACAATGTTGTTTTAACTAATAAACTTAAAACTATTTTTCTGCTATCTGATATTAAAGTACATGCATACCGAATAATTATGTCAAATATGAATTTCACATCAGCATAGGTACACTTATATGTAAAAAAATAAATGAAGTGGTATTGATAATGAGAGAGACTGAGTAACGGATCAGAGGGATCTAGCCAAAGCATGCAAAGAGTCACATGAGGTGAGATGCCTCCAGTCACAATAACTGCACATGAATGGCTTCTGAATGGAGTAATGTCGCGTCCACCTTTGTCCGATGGACTGGCGTGGGTGCAGTCCCTTGGCAGATGCGACTGAGTGTCCACAGCTCTGCTGTGTTCACTGTCGCCGGGAGGGCAATTCCCTTGCTCTCTTGGGCTGCTGCTCCCANGCTCTCTTGTGCTGCTGCGCCCAATGCAGTGAACAATGTATCTGTGCTGGTTAGCTGTAGGAGAGATCCCTTGCCTCGGAGTAAATGAGAAACTGTAACACAGAGTTAGCAGCACTAAGGGCGTCCGAGGTCGAGAGACCCTGAGAACTCGGAGCACCTGACCTTTATTGTGGAACCATGGGCCAACCAGCTCTGAGCTCGGGGGAGGAACTGGGGAGGGATAAAGGGTAAGGGACCAACTGGGATAACAAAGGGGAGGAGAGGAGATGACAAACAGCTTAACAGAACAACGAACTATCGAGTACAAGAGAACTTTCTGGAAACAGGGGGAGATTGACAGGTGATTGATAACTGCAGTGTCCAGTGGACTCGAGGACGTTCAGCCCCTTGAAGGTCCAGCCCTGTCTGGGGGCATACCATCTTGAAACCCCACCTCAGGGGTGCTCTCTAGTTTTTTGCCTCTTTCCCCCAAGGCTTCTTCAAGGGAAATGCCCCCCGAGATGTCAGAACAACCTCCACAGAGTAAGATGAATTACACATACACCTTACCAAGCCCACCAGCTTCACAACTACAACAGGGGCAGATGACTATGTGGGGCCTACAAGGCTGATCAAGTGCATTCCTCCTCTCCTGCATGCAATGGCAATCTCTGTCCCAGCTTGGACAACTGATGAAATTACCTCTTTAAAAGCAGTTTGCTCTCTTGACCTGATTATGATTATAGACTTTTTAGTCCAAGACACTTGGGAAACATTGCATTCGTATACAAATCTTTCCATCTTTACCTTACTAACCAATCTGCTTCCAAGGCTGGATCAGGCATGTTTTTCTCTGTCCGTAATGCAAGCCATACCTTCATCTTTGTGTCTCCATATCTTAGAATTAAGCTCAAAACAAGCAGACAGACCAAATATTTCTGGCAAACCCAGGAAACCTAGGAAGCAAGATTAAAGATATCCCAACTGAGAGAAGTAAAAATATGTTTAGCCCTAATTTGTCCAAAAGAAAAAATATTGAGGCTGATAGGATAAAGTATCATAAAAAGAGGGAACATTTAATTTTTTAAAAAAGCCTAAATCCATAACAATAAAGCTTTTTTACCCCTTATCTTATTAAGGAATTAAAAAACTTAAGATATCTCATTCATTACCTCTAATCCTGGTCAAGCCCTTTTTTTTTCTGAAAAAATGAAATCTCAAAGCCCACCCTTGCACAGAGGATTCTGGGCTAGGGACTATTTCGTAAACATTTTTACTTGGGTTACCTGATAGGCTTAGTCACATGTGCACTTGAGCACTGTCTCACTTTTCATGTCTGCAGAAGAGACAAGAACCCAAGAAATCACCCCCAAAACAAGCCCAGGTGGTGTGAAGACCACCATCACATAGCAGAGTGGACATTCAAAATACTTCTGTTTCCAAGGTTTGGTGACTCTCCCGGATAGCAAACAGCCGTACTGTTTTCTCCTGTATTTTCCATTTTAATAAATCTAAATGTGAGGGTGTTTAAGCATATTTTATCCTATTTAATGGAAGTAACAGGCATTAGTTATAAAACTAGACTACTTCTTAATACTCTTAAGTAAAGTTTAGCAGTTTTCAGTAACATTTTCTTCACAGACCACTTTTACACCTTTCAGTGATACAGCTAAAGCAAGGAAATATCAATGTACTGTAAAAATGTTTTTTATAATACTAAAGATAAAGCATTCGGTTTGCAAAGGTATTTACAGATTTGAAAAGTTTTTAAAACATTCTGTAAAGGATTTTGTGTTTAGAGCCTGACAAGCCTGCTCTCTATACTTCAGAAACATCTGCCCAATGTGCAGAAGGCGTCCGCCCCCTCTATAACAAAGATGGTGCATATGGAAGAGATAACCTAGAAGCTGATAGGCCCAGCAAGGGTCATCTCTGGCTCCAAAAGGGCTCAAGTCCCAGCTAAGAACCAACATCTTAGTCTGGAGAGCAGATGTGGGAAGAGATAAAAGAAATATTCTTGACTGAGAGACACTGTTTCACAAACTATAAAAGACACAAGAGTTATCATGGAGGCAGAAGCCTCCGACACATATCCTGAAAGTGTTCGAGACTTCTCCCCGGAGTTTGGACGCAGATTCTGCAGTTACTTTCCTGGGAATTGAGGGAAAAGATCTCAATGTGTGCTCCACCAACAATTGGATGGTAAGATACATTGAAACCTAAGTTATATTATTGCTTCACTAGCTGTAACATTAATAGGTACCTCTAACCTCGTGCTGTATATACCTACTAGTAGTCTCTTTTTGTCTTTATTCCTGTGTAGTATTAGTTTAAGTATTATGTCTGTTAGTTTTGTGTCTATTAAATAAATAATTCATTCTATAATACACTGAATCAGCCATTATTAAAGAACTTGCAAACGGGAGTGGGTTTTGGGGTGCTGGCCACCTCAGTAAAGCTACTGCCTGCTGCCAGAGACCTGGGCAAAAGGCAGGGACTTTTCTAAACCCCCACATCTATTCATAATGCCCATTCCCTGCCTTGATACACTGCATCTCCACAAAATCAGCAACACTGTAACAGGCTCTGTCTTAGGTTACAATGGTATGTATTCTATCACCATCTTCATGGGCTGTTGGGGCCAGGTGGGGCAGTGTTCCTGGCTCATCCCTGATGGCCCCAAGGCATGTCTACTAATGGACCAGCTGTTGCAGCGGAGCCAAGTGAAGCGCTCTTCATCTCTGATGGCTCCACGAGATCCTTTCTGTTAATGGGCCATTAAGCCCCACTGATAAAATTACACCATTTCCATTGTGAGATGCCCCGCCCAGGGGGAGGAACCTAGCATCCCTATTTGAATATAATCTAAAAATTGAAACACCACAGGGCAGCTTTTCTACTGGATTCCCAGAGGAAGACCAGACCCTTCTACACCACTACTGGACCTTCACAAGAGAACTACACCTTTTCCACAGGATCACTGCTTCAACAGAACCACATCTATCACTCCAAGATGACTGCAGCCACCATCTAATTGGACTGCTACCAACACCCTGACCAACAGGGTGTCAGGTTGTATTCTGACTCTGTTGGTGTTTTTTGTACTATTGCATTTATTTTAATTTTCCTATTAAATTGTAGTTCTGACTTGGAGTCTCTCACTGGCTTGCTTTCAAACTACCACAGGCTCTTTTACAAGGAGACAGACAGAAGAATACAGTCATGCAACTAAGTGAAACTTCTTGGAAAATTGGTACTACTTTGGTGTTGAAATTGACCTTCACTGTGCACAGAACACTCCTGCAAACAAAGAATATTCAGTAAAAAACAATGAGATGGGGATATGATAAAAAGAATGAGGGAGAGAAAAAAGGAAATAGGAACTGGAGAAAAAAAGCACAGGGTCAGAGACAACAGCAGAAAATCATGTGGAAAGTCAAGAACAAAGTATTTGGAAAGGGGTCTTTGTTTTCTTCAATTCAGCTGCACTGTGAATGAAGTTAAAGATAATGCAGTAATTAAATGAAATGCAGTTTCTTGAAACATTTACTCTTGGCTTTGATCATTGAATCCAAATCTCTTAAGTCCAGCTTTGCATTGCAATATTGGAGTAAGGTAAAACGAGACATGGAGGATGAATCAACAGGGCCTTCAGCTTCCACACAATTTGAATGGGCCCTACAGAGTTTTCTCTTACCTGGAGCCATGGCACTAGAAAACAAAATCTTGTTACATAATCTAACTTGGCAAGTAAGGAAACTCTCTGAAGCTACAGACATTACAAAACCAGCTGGCATTAGATATATTGCTGGCCAAAGAGCAAGGACTTTGTGGGTATTTAAAACTGGATACAGAACACTGTTGAGTGCACATCCCAAAAGTAACAGATCTCCAAAAACAGCTTAATAAAATGAGGCAAGTTGCTGAGGATAGCAAGGCTATCCAAAAGGCCTCTGAAACCAATTGTTTCAATAAAATTCTTCAAGGAATAAGAGGATGGTCCTGATACAAGGGTCTTGGGATTTTAAGGATTTGTCAATGATTGCGGGTATTGCCAAATTTTGCAGCTGCTTACTGGACAATATATACCATTTGCACGCTCTTGCCAAGCAGAAAAGAAAGATGTAAGGGAGGATGCAGGCCACTGATGAGAGGAAGAAGACCGTGACCAAAGATCTTGCTTTTGCATCCTGAAACTGGTTTTGGCCGGCTCCAAAGTTGGGAGTCGGGCCAGGATCTCAGAGAGTATGTGCAAGGAGGCAAGGTGAAAAGTTCA
>VZTZ01031126.1:13061-26672 GCA_013400955.1 Drymodes brunneopygia
ACCGATGGGTAAGGCTTTATAAGGGGAAGGTCTTGTAACGTGGCTCTGGCCTGTTACTTAGGTTAAGTAGAAAGGAACTATGGGAGAAAGACTTAGCTAGAATAGAGACGTCAGAGACATGGGAGACGTGAAAAACGTGCTGTGTGAATCTCACATGCCTGCACCATGGTGTATGGTGGTTGGTTAACTTAGACTTGTTTTGCCTTAAAACTATGTAAACTGATAAACCGGCTAACTGCTTTAAAAGGCCGAGTTTTTGGCAATAAAGGCTCTCCTTTGCACCTGCCTGGGGTCCCTGCATCGCTCCTTACTGTCACAGCTGGCACCCGAATGCGGAAAATCGACCTAAAGTGAAGAACGGACCAAGTTGGGACCGAAGTCCCCGAGCCCCTGGAGCGGCCTCTGACTGTGATCTGCCCTGGATCCCTCAGATTCCCACAGTCGGCCCCAGGCATCGGCCAAGGTGAAGCAAAGGACCCCGACGGTGGCCCCACGCAGCACATCCCAAAGGCGAACCCCAGCAGCACACTTCGACGCCCTGAGCGATCCTCAACTTCACCTTATCACATTCCAGCACCTGCATCCCTCACTTTGAGGTGAGCTGTGGGTTTTCATGGGTTCGAAACTGTCACTTGAGCAAAAACAGACCCTAAAACTTTACAGCGGCATTTACAACAGCAGAACAGAGACATTTCTAATGCTAGATTACTTGCTTTGTTAGATTGGGTGTCTGCGCATGTGGGGGAATTTCCCCCACCAGCATTTATGAGCTAAACGCTTGGAGAAGGGGTTGGACGTAAACTTTTCGACCTTGCGAGCGCGGGTGATCCCTCTGCCTCTAGGCATCTCTCTACTTGGGGAATTACTATAGCTACTCTCACAGAATCTAGCGCAGATTTGCTCTCTCAGCATCCCCTGGAGCTTGCCACTTCCCCCGCGCAGGTGGCCTCCTTGGTAGCGCTTTCCCATGGGGAGGCCTCTCTGCACAGTAGCTCCCCCGCATTCCAGCCTCTGCAGGATCCTGGAGCTCTTTCGCTGCCCGCCCCTCCTGCCTCCGCCCCTCCCGACACCACCTCTGCGCAGCCTGCCCCCGCCACCTCCACCCTCCCCGGGGCACCACCCCTCTCAGCACCGCCTCTCCGCTGCCTGTCCCTCCCACTGATGCCTTTTTCCTGGTCTTAGGAAATAAAAGATCAGACACAGTTAGAGAGTTGGGGGTTGTTTACCTTGGTATTTTAATAGGATCCCATTCGATGGCTTCTGCTGTCCAGGTGGAACGCGTCACAAAAGCCCCGTTTCCCCAATCGAGTATACAATTAAAGACCTTACACATTAGCATATCTAACAAGAGGGCCCAATAAGGGGGCTAGGGTGGGCTAACTTCTAGTTTACAGAATCTGTCCTGCTAGGGGACCTTGAGTGCTTACGACAATAGAATGTTTGGTCTTCTATCTCTACGTAGTTTCTAGGGTGTTTAGTCTCCTGGCCTGCTGGACACCAAGAAGGCAGGCTAAATTATCACACCTAAGGCATCACAAGTATGCATGCTAATACTTGTGACTATAGTGAACTGTGTAAAAGGTATTTAAGAGAAAAGGCAAAAAATCCTTCGGGCATCACCACAGTACCTCCTTCAGCACCCACCCCCTCAACGTAAGCTCCTCCCTTGCCTGCATCACTTTTGCCAGCCCAAACTTCAGGTTCTGGCCCCTCAGACTCACATGCCACAGCCGTCCAGGATTCACAGTGTCCGGCAGTGGACTCCGCAGAGACTATGGCCCCCTTGGCTAGCCCTCCGCCTTTGGAAGGCTCCTGGAATGCTGCAGCTACCCCGTCCCCTCTTGGGCCCCCAGGCGGAAGAGCCCCCCCTCCTAGTGCGTCTCAGGAGCTGCCGGCCGGCTCTGTCTCTATGGCAACTGCTCCAGAGAAAGTTACTTTAGATACCTATTCAGATGCAGCACCCTCTGATGCCCAGACATTACAGCCATACTGGGCACCCTCACATCTAACTGCATATCCCATTGTCTATGAGCAAGGTAGACCTCCATCCTATAAAGATGCAGAGTACTCTGTTATGAAAGAGATGCGCAGGTTGGCACAGGACACCAGCGCATCTTCTGAAAAACTTATTGCTTGCATACAGACAATAAGTTCTGCCTATGTCCTCACTCCTGCTGACTGGAAAAACATGATGAAAATTATACTGATGATGACACAGTATCTGGTTTGGTTTGTGGACTACTGTGCGTCCTGCATAATTCAGACCGTCCGTCTGCAGTGAAGAGACCCCTCTGTGCTTGTGGTTCAGTTAACTGGTGAGGGTGTGTATGAAAACCCCAGAGCCCAGACGGACTATCAGCGCAATGTCTATTCCATAATTTCCCACCTTTCTATTGCGGCTCTGCGGCAGATTCCAGTGACAGACAAGAATGCTAACATTCCTTTAACTAAAATTGAGTAGGGCCTGACCAAGCTGTACATGGCCTTCATGGACAGACTCCAAGAGGCACTGTGCCGGCAGGTCGATGATGAGGACACACAGCAGAATTTGTTGTGACAACTCGGGTTTGAGAATGCGAATTTTGACTGCAAAAAAGTGCTCTTATCTATTTGTAATTGGCACATTTGTGATATAGTGGAGATGGTTAGGGCTTGCCAGCACGTGCCTATTCCATCCCATAACACCAATGCCCCCACTGCAGCTTACCCAACCCGTTAACAGAAAGCATCTAGCAACCTTTGCCACCATTGTAGGTCTCCTGGTCATATGAGAAAAGACTGCCCTGTGTTACAGTCAAAACTCCAATCTCCTTCTGTTAATGGTCCTACTAGTAAGTCTCCCCTGTGCAAAAAGGACTACCATTGGGCTAAGGATTGCTGCTTCTGTGGACTGTAAGCCTGCAGTCTCAGGAAACAGCCTGTGGGGGGTGTGCTCATGTGCCCCGCAGAATCAAACAAATGCAAAGCACGGCGCCTGGCAAGCCAGCTCATCCCCGCAACTTCCGGAAGTGCCAGATTGGACCTGGCCTCTAGCCAGCCAGTAACTCTGCAAACCACCTCTGTTCATTTGGTCCCTATGGGAGTATGGGGACCTATTGGCAATAATATGCATGCTTTGCTAATCGGACATTCTTCTACTACTAAGCTAGGTCTCTTTGTGCTGCCTGGTGTCATCGACTCTGACTTTGAAGGTGAAATACAGATCATGCTCTGGACACCCGTGCCACCTTGCTTTATACCAGCAGGCCAACGACTCGCACAGCTTGTTCCATTTTGCAGCTCAACCCTGAGCGGAAAAGGTTAGTGTGGCACTGCTGGCTTTGGAAGCGCTGGCCAGCCTCAAATCTTTTGGGCAAGGGTTATCACAGCAGCTCAGCTGACCATGGTCTGCACTATTGATGATAAGAAATTCAAAGGATTTGTTGATACTGGAGCTGATGTTTCCATTATCAGAAGCAGGGACTGGCCCAGTGATTGGCCCACGGTTAACCCTACCTTGACTCTGGTTGGGGTAGGAGGGCTCCAACGCCCTCTACAAAGTGCCCACCTCTGCCTTGTTATTGGCCCTGATGGGCAAACTGCCCACATTGCACCATTCATTGCTCCAGTGCCGTGTATATTATGGGGATGTGATGTCCTGGGACAGTTTGAAACCACTGTCAGCATAGACCCTGACTCACATCAAACCCTTTTTTCATAGGGGCCATTGAACAGCCATTCCGAACACAGATACCGAACATATGTAAACTCACGTGGAAGACAGATGACCCTGTCTGGGTCCCTCAATGGCTCCTACGTCAGGAATGGCTGCAAAACTTACAGCAGCTTGTAGATGAACAGCTGTTTCTTGGGCATGTCCAGCCATCCTCTAGCCCTTGGAACACTCCTGTATTCAGCATACCCAAGAAAAGTGGTAAATGCAGACTGTTACATGACTTGTGAGCAATAAACGCAGTCATTGAGCCAATGGGTGCTTTACAACCTGGACTTCCCTCCCCAGCAATAATTCTTATGGATTGGCCCATCGTTGTCATAGACTTAAAAGACTTCTTCTTTACCATTCCCTTGCAGTCTGATGATGCACCCTGTTTTGCCTTTTCAGTGCCTACCATGAACCATGCAGAGCCAATGAAAAGATATCACTGGACAGTTTTACCACAAGGCATGTGCAACAGCCCAACTATATGCCAGAGAGTGGTCGATCTTACTCTGCAACCTGTACACCGCCAATTCCCTGAGGCAACCATTTACCACTACATGGACAATATTTTGCTTGCAGCTAAATATCATTCTGTTTTGTGTTCCATACAGGGGGCTGTTGTTCAAGCAGTTCGAGCAGCTGGCTTAGTTGTTGCACCTGAGAAAGTGCAGCAGCAGGCCCCATGGCATTACCTAGGGTAGAAAGTTACTCAGCAGGCTATCTGCCCTCAGCCTGTATAGCTTTGTCTTAAAGATAACCTGACCTTAAATGATTTGCAGAAATTGCTAGGTTCTTTAAACTGGTTATGTCCTATTCTAGGTTTATCCACAGAGCTTTTGCACCCCGTTTGTTTTGCTCAGAGGTGATCCTGATCTCAACTCTTCCTGACAGCTGACTCCGCAGGCTAAGAAGGCCCTAGATTGTTGTGCTCAGGCACTGGAAAGTTGTCAGGGCTGGAGATGGGACCCAGATGTACCCGTTTCTCTTCCTATAGTGGCTAGAAAGTTTCAACCTTTTGCTGTCTTGTTTCAGTGGGTTCCTAATTATGGTGATCCCTTGCATATACTGGAGTGGCTATTTTTACCTCATACAGCGACAAAGACTATATGGACTGTTCATGACATATTTGCGCAGTTCATCATGAAAGGCCACGAGTGGCTGCAGATGCTCAATGGCTGGAATCCACATGTAATCTATGTGCCTGAGAACAAAGAAGACTTGTCATGGTTGTTGTCAGAGGACATTAACTTTCAGATTGCACTTGCAGACTTTTAAGGACAATTGTCTATCCACTACCCTTCGCATCACCTGTGGACGGAAATGGGTAGCCTCCCCCTGTATACCAAAGGCCATTGCAGTATGACCCCCATCAACTAAATGACTGTTTTTATGGATGCATCCAGCAGAACTAGCAAAGCTGCAGTAGTATGGTGTGAGGGTGATTCTGCCCAGTGGCATAAGAGGGTTCTGACTGTACAAAATGCTTCAGTGCAAATCTCAGAGTTAGCCGCTATATGTCATGCTTTTAATTTGTTTTCAGGCGAACCACTCAAGATTGTAACTTGTCTTTTGATACAAAGGCTCATCCCAGGCCTCTGGTGATGGTAAAGGACCCAGCAACAGGGCAGTGGGCAGGACCTTTAGACTTGTTAATGTGGGGAAGGGGTTATGCTTGTGTCACCACAGGTCGCCACGTGGAATGGGTTCCTTTGTGGTGTGTGTGACCATTTGCTGCATCATCCTGATTGACAAAGGCACTGCAAGTGTTGTACTCCGTCCACTGGATGGTGCAAATGTATGGATCACCCTTGTAAATGCTACACACACCAATACTATGTACATCTTTATGACAACCCCTAGTGATCCCTTTCTCATGTGCTTGGTAGGGGTACCCATTGACAAGAAGCATTTTGGTAAGCTGTACAATGAAAGCGTGCAGCAAAACTGCATGGCCCCAGGTATAGTGCAGACCAGATGGTGGTGCCAGGACACCTGGCAAAAGACCACAGGATTGGATGAGACATGGTAGAAAGATCTGAGAAGGATGCATGACTTTTCAGTTTTGCCCTCGCAGCCACAAGAACTAGATACGCTGGGGACTTTGTGTGCTTTGCTATGCTTTTACATTAGTGATACATTTGACACTCATATGAACAGTGTAAACTTTGATGTCTCTCCTAAAGGTATTTTCAGCAACGCTTCCTTGTGATGTAATCGGACCTTGGAAAATCAGCTGACATCTGGCATCAGCACTATTGATCTCCCCTCAGACTTGTTCTTAATATGTGGGGAGCGCGTCTGGAAAGGTATATCAGGCAGAGCTGTTGGCGGACCTTGCACCATTGACCAACTAACCTTGTTTCATCCAAATTGGACTGCTCTAATTGTTGCAGCACAGCGTCGGGTTAGACGCAGCACACAGGTTCTTAGTGAGAAGTGAAATCTGACAGTAACTTTCTGGAACACTGCAGAGCGCATGTCTGCCAGCTTAATACCAGCAATCGGCACTGCTCACACTTTGGCTTCTTTAAACAAGCTCGGCTTCTGGCTGGCAAAGGAAGCTAACGCCACTAGTGCCGCTCTTTCAGCAATGCTAGTTGACGTTAAGTCAGTGCGACATGCAACACTGCAAAACAGGGCAGCCATTGACTTCTTGCTGCTGGCTCAAGGTCATGGATGTGAAGATTTTGATGGCATGTGCTGCATGAACTTAAGCAACCCTGCAGAGTCCATTCATAGGAGTATCAGTAATCTTCAGCTCACTAAACAACTGCTGCAACACAGTGAGGGTGACTGGCAGGGGGTGTCTTCATGGCTAGATAACCTCAGCTTCAGGGCATGGCTTAAACACTTAGTAATGTATGGTATAGTTAACATCAGTATGTTCTTAATGACTGTGATATGTATGCCATGTATCTTATCTTGTGTGCAATGAATGATCGATAGTAGTCTTAATAAGATAATGGTTTTACCGACACAGAAAGTTTTAACTGTGCAACACATAAACATAGAAGGGGGAATTGTTACCTATGGGTAAGGCTTTATAAGGGCCTGTTACTTAGGTTAAGTAGAAAGGAACTATGGGAGAAAGACTTAGCTAGAATAGAGACGTCAGAGACATGGGAGACGTGACAAATGTGCTGTGTGAATCTCACATGCCCGCACCATGGTGTATGGTGGTTGGTTAACTTAGACTTGTTTTGCCTTAAAACTATGTAAACTGATAAACTGGCTAACTGCTTTAAAAGGCCGGGTTTTTGGCAATAAAGGCTCTCCTTTGCACCTGCCTGGGGTCCCTGCATCGCTCCTTACCGTCACAGAGGAGAAACCTATTTTTTTTCCTCTTTGCTTGTTTTCACGCAAACTTTCACTTTTGCTTTAGTAAACTGTCTTACCTCAACCCACGAGTTGAGTAATTTTCCATCTTATCTTGATAGCATTAGGTCAAAATGTTTCTANGACCAATATAAAAAACAGTCCTGAAAACCAGCATGAACATGACATGTACATCACAGTGAGACAACACATTCTTTATGAAAGCATAGATGTTTTCAGGGCAAAAAAAATGCTGGACCCAACAAATTTAGGCATCTGTTATAATCTCTATCTCCTTTACATCTAGGTATATGAGGCCAGATTTTTCATACAGTATTATTTGTATATATGTGGAAGGACATCTACCTCATCACTTCCTCCTCCTGTGTGTCCCAGATAACTGGTGCATAAAGAGATAGCCCAAGGACACAAAGGCGAAGCAGGGGTCATCTCAGGCACCAGAGGGCTCAAGCCTCAGCTAAGAATGAACATCTTAGTCTGCAGAGCTGATGGAAGGAGAGATAAAAGAAAAATTACTGACTAAGAGCCACGGTTTTACACTATAAAAGATACATGAGCTATCACTGAGACAGAAGCCTCTTACACCCTGAAAGTGTTTGAAACTTCTCCCCAAAGTTCTGGACACAGGTTTCGTGGTTACTTCTCTGGGGACTGAGGAAAAGGATCTCAATGTGCTGCACCAACAAATTGGATGGTAAGATACATTGACTCTGAAGCTTATACTATTTCTTCACTAGCTGTAACTGAAAAGGTACCATTCTCGTGCACTGTATGTTAACTACTAGTAGTCTTTCTTTTTGTTTTATTCCTGTGTAGTATTGGTTTACTTTAAGTCTTATGTCTTTTAGTTTCCCTGTCTATTATTAAATGATTCATTCTATAATAGACAGAATCAGTCATCATTAAAAGAACTTATACATGAGAGTGGGTTTTGGGGTTCTGGTTACCTCAATAAGGTTACTACCTACTGCCAAGGCCTGGGCAGGAGGCAAGGACTGATTATAACTCCCACATCCATTGGTAACAATATATTTCAATCCTTCTGCAGCTTCTTTACTTCTCTAGAAGAATGTTATTATCCAAACACCTGGATCTGTTGTTTTCTCTGTAATCTAATACGCAATATATTATGGACTGTATATTTATATAGAAATATTGCATATGTCTGTAGTTGTATACACTGTATTGAAGGTAAAAGTGAAAAGGAGTTATTGCTCATTTAGCCAGGAATCTTGTGATCCCTTGAACTTTGAAAAGAGCTGTGCTTTGGTTAGCTAAGGAGATTATGTTGTTTGGACTTTGTTATTTTAGCTGTTCTCAGTTTAAATCTATGTTTAACTTATTGTCAGTAGAACAATATAGCACCCTTGAGAAAATTAAGGAGTAATTGAGTCTGCACCTGTAGGGAGTAACTCCAGGGGCCTATACACCCCAGAAAACTTAATAGATTGTTTAGCTAGAGGAGAAAATGCACTAAAGTATTGTTTAGCTTAGAGGAGGTTTGGGTTATCTTTTAAGATAAAATAAATGTCTTAGTAGTAACTTAGAATAATAAGATAAAAGCTAGAAGTCAGCAGAAGTGAACTATGCATTCGCTGGGAGCTGAGCATCATCCAGAGGACAAGGTAATGAAGACAATTTTGATGAAGAAATGCAGCCCCCCTCAAAATGCTATCAAGAAACAGATACTAGACGGCAGTCTTGCTCCACAGAAGAGCAGCAAGACCAACTCAGAGAAGGCATTCATGCCATAACAGACTGGGGCGGGACTGGGAGTGGGCTAAGAAAAATCCTGAATGTTACAATGTATTTAAACCCCCGGAAACTGAGTCATGTCAGACACGTTTATGGTAAAAATTTCCCAACATATCTCCAGCTCTTTCAGTGCTGCAATAAAGGAATGTTTGATGTAACAGTCTCTTGCTCTTGGATTTAAATTCTTTATTTCAAGAGAGAAAAGGATACTGCTTATGTTCTTTATACCTGATTGTTTTGTTTCTCATGAAGAACAGTACCAGCATGTCGCTGCTCGTGCTCAACTTGGAATGCCTACCCCGATGTAAGGCAATCCAGAGCCGGCGAGACCCCAGTGCCCCTAACCGCTTCGAGGGGTGGTGGCACCGGGGGGGTTCAGGTATGACCCCGCCGGTGGATAGCTGGGTATTAGGCTTAGGGTAAAGGGTAGATTGGAGCAAGCAGGACGCCNTCCCTGCCCTTGGGCTCCTTCCAAGGCTTCCTAAGAGGGTAGGGGTTTTAGGGAAAAGGGTTTTAGGGACACAAATCACTGCAACACCAGCACACTGTAAAGGCCTTTTCAAAAACTACTCACCTCATGATCTAAACTACTTGCAATAACAGATTATCTGATTAAAGTCCCCTCTATCCTAAGTAGATAAATTTATCTTGCCTACTGAAATAAATGAGAGTGCATCTGCAGACTTACAGTAATGTGTATCTATTGGTCTTTTTCACAGCTTGATAACACACTAAAAAAGCATTTTAAAATCATTGGCTTTTTTTAATTCAGGGGAGTGAGGGAAGAGAAGGAAAAATTGAAAACATCTCCAGTTTTCATGTAAGCTAACAGTTCAAAAGGGGTCTATTACACTACACTTGTCTCTGATGGAACTACTCGAGAACATGTTATTTGTAATGCCAAGTTCTTTTAAGCGCTCTGAAAGGGTTTATTACTACAAAGTGCAACAAATCTTGGCAAACCTGCCACTTAAGAAGAGGAACACAAGACGAGATGGTTTTAGAACCCAAAAGCTCAGAGTTGCCCATTTCTATTTACAAGGCACCTTTAAACTTTTCAACCAACCTTTCCAACTATATTTAACCCATGGTCTTTTCTATTTAGTGAGATAAAGATGGAAATGTAATGAGGCAACTCAGTTGTGATACTAACTTCTCTTTGGCCAAACACACTTTTCTATTATGTTAATTAGTCTTATGGTAAATGTAACTGAAGACAAGCTAAAATAACTAAATGCTGCTGGGCAGTAAAAGTACAGTGCACAGATATACAATATTTTAGTTGATGTCCATTGCAGCGCTGTCTGGAGGATGTATGTAAACATACATACTGCCGTGGTTTGACACAGGTCAAATGTTAGGCATCCAAGAAAAACTATTCACTTTTTTCCCTATGCTATAGCTGAGCAGAGAAGGGGAAAAAACGAAGGGTTCATGAGTTAAGGATTAGAAGAAAGCACTCTAAGGGCAAAACAGGATTAAACTTAAAGGTATAAAGTAAATTTATTATTAACAGAGTCAGAGGAGGATAATGAGGAATAAAATAAGCATTTAAAACAACTTTTTCCCACTCAGCCTATCCCTCCTTCCCACCAACAGTGCAGGGAGACAGGGTGTGGGAGTTTTGGTCAGTTTTTCATTCTAAATCTTTCTTCAGTTCGCTTAGGGAGAGGAGTCTTTTCTGCTATGCCGTGGGGTCCTCACAGAAGACAGTTCTCTGAACTTTGCCAGCATGGTTGTAATTTCCATGAGTAGCAGTCCCGCCAGACCTGCTGTAATGTGAGTCCCTCCCACGGGCAAGCAGTCTTCCCAAAACTGTTTTGCATGGGTCATTAGTTCATGACGTGTAGTCTTTTAAGGATAAGCTGTTCTAGTTTGGAAGCAAGGGCCCTCTTTCTCTGTTCAGGTCTCCCACTAGATTACAGTTTTTTTAGCATCCACCTGCTCTGGCATGAGCACCTTTTCCTACAGGCTGTGAGTGGNTAAGATCTTACAGCACCAAGAAGTTGATTTCATCTAGGTTCCATGTTGGGGAATTGCTCCCCATGCTTTTGCCTCTGGCCACATGGCCCCCCCCGTGGCGGTGGTGTTTGCCGTGGTGCTGGAGCCATTCAGCGCTTCTTTTCATGCTGGGCGCCAAAAAGGAGAAGCCGCCACTGCCACCCTTGCTCTTCTGCCTGCAGCACAGCTGGCTAAAAACAGCCAAGCAAAGTTCCCTGTGGGCCGCCCCAAGATGGTGGCAGCCGTGCCAATAAAGAGAAACTGCCACCACTGTCCCTGCCTTTCTGCCCACGACACGACTGGTTAGAGGCATCCAGGCAGACAAAGCCGAAATGACGGCAGCCTCATGGCCACTCGGGGTGCTGGGATGGCCCTGTCCGTGGCTCTTCACCACCCCTTGGAAGAACTGTGAGTGGTTTTGGTTTTTTTTTTAAATATGTCATCACAGAGGCATTACTAACTTCTCTAATTGGGCCAGCAGCATGTTCATCTTCAGAGCCATCAGACACTGGCTCTGTTGGACACAGTGGAAGTTTCTAGCAGCTTTTCACAGAAGCCACCTCTGTGGCTTCCCCGCCATCACCACCAAAAAATCAGGCTGTGTTAAACCAGCACACATGCACATATCCAGGGTATTTTTGAAGGATCTTTCCTGTCATCCCCACTCTCCCTTTTCATCTGTCTACCAGAAAACATCTGCAATGACAAAAATATCATCTTAAAAGTGGCCACAACACCACTGATACTGATAAAGTGATCAGCAATAGAGTTTCAAAATGCTACAATCCTTAATTTTCAGATGGTCATGTAATGGTTATGACAGTAACATTTATTAAACTCTATGTTTTGGCTTAGGTTTTTTCTAGGTTTTGTTTGTTGTTTGGGTTATGGGGTTTTTTTGGAGGTGGGGTGTTTGGGGTTTTTAAAGAGTTTCTGGCTTCCAAAATAAAAACAGAAACAGTTTAAAAAAGAAAATTAAACCCAAACATTCCTGAGCATAATTCTTCAGCAAACAATGAGAGATCTAGCAAATTCAGGAGACAAGTAATCAGAGCAAAAAAGGTTTTTCATAAAAGCCATGTATGTTATTTAAAATTTAATATTTCAATTTATCTCTCTGACCAATACATATGATGTAAATGGTTCAGAAATATTAATTCAGTGTTTTTAGATGTTATATTGCTGTAGTTATCAAAGTTACAGGCTGTATGGATATGGTATAGCAGAGTACCCTCATGCAAATGCTGGCAGTAAGCAGGAAAGCTGGGATGTTCCTTTAGGCAAGTGAGTTGAGTGTTGATGAAAAGTTACAAATCTTCCGAATTTGTTTTAAACAACAAAGTCTAAAAACTAGGAGCATGCAGCATCTTTCTACCATTTCAGCAATGACGGATTAAAATTGGATGGTAGCAAGAACAGGCTTCTGTGTTATTGTGTCTAGCATGGTAACCTGATTTCAGCACATTATGTAGGCATCTACTTCCTTTGCACAAACCAAGATGAGTTGCTCAAATCTGGGTGACCTTACGGAAATAAGCATCATATAGTTGTTGCTCTCAACAGCTTATGTATACCTATTCTCATCTTAATGATGAAGATCAGCACTTGGAAAGATCACCTGCTGATGGGAAGTAGAGAATAAAATCTTTTGTTTTCCTTTGCTTCTGTGCATGATCTTTGCTTTTCCTTTACTAACCTGCCTTTATCTTGACCCATGAGTTTTTCCATCTTATTTTCTTCCCCCCCCATCCTTCCCCCCCAGTCCTGCTGAGGAGGGGAGTGATAGAGTGGCTTTATGGGCACCTGTTGTCCAGTCAAGGTCAACCCACCATATGGTGCATATAGGAGTAGTCAAATTTCCAAGTCAACTCTATTCTTCATTAGTTTACACTAAAAATCTAAGGACACAGATAAGGCATATAATCAAGTGTCTGAATAGCCAGCCTCAAAACGGGTGAAAATGGTTTAAGCAATTTGGTAACTTCAAAGATAAATAAACAAGATAAAATTATCAGAAAAGTTGCAATTGCAAACTCATTTGTAAAATAAATTGATGCCGTGATGATTTTTTGCTTTTTTATATACCTTTTATGTATTCTCAGTATTCTTAGCATACATACTTGTAATTCTTTAACCCGATAGCTTAGCTTAAGTCCCAGTATTCTGCTAGGTAAGAAGACCAAACATCCTAAAGGCCTCACAGCTGGGGGCCAGAAAGCCTTACGCTATCTTGAGCAACCAAGGCTCTCTCTAGAACATATTTTGTAAACTAGGTTCAAGCCCCATCTGGGGGGAATACTTTCGAATAGGGAGATGTCACGCCATTCATTTAAGCTTCTCATTGAGGAATTTTTATCAGATATGCTAATTTGCAAGGTCTATAAAATTGTATACATGGTATACGGGGTGCATGCATTTCAGTGTATTCTACCTTGATGAGTTTTGCACCTAAGGATCCTTATTAAATACCAAGGTAAAAACCCTTTTATCCTTTAACCGTGTCTGATTCATAATTCTAGGACCAGGAAAAAGGCATCAGTTTCTGGTGACCCAAATGGGACATGAAGGACTCCCAAAACCTAGTCATTGGATTGAGAAAAATGCTTGCTTCACCCCCACCTCCCCCCGCTAGCATACTACAGGGGCTGCTGTGGCAATGGTCCAGGACTGGGTGATCAGGGGCTCCAGGACGTAACACGGAAGCACGGAAGGGAGGTGAGATAAAAGGGAACGGTATTGCGCTAGCATTATTTAGGGGAGATCTCCAAGGAAGGAGCAAGGCGGGAGTGTGTCACGATCCGCTGGTGCCAGAGGGGATC
>VZTZ01031127.1:0-11673 GCA_013400955.1 Drymodes brunneopygia
TCAGGATTCTAATCCACAAAAACTCATCTGGATTTCATCCTCAACCTGAAACTCAAGGTTTCTGTCCTCTCTGGACAGGTCACAAGGATCCAGGGGAGCTCTGAGCTTTGATCTGGCTGCAGAGAATCCATGAGGATTTCAAGCCATGAAAATCCACCCAACCTGTAACTCAGGGGTTCTGTCCTCCCCAGAGAGGACACGAGGATCCCGAGAAAGCTCTGAGCTTTGATCCAGCTGCAGCAAATCCATGAGAATTCCAAGCCATGAAAACCCACCTGGATTTCACTCCCAACCTAAAACTCAGGCATTCTGTTCTCCCCAGAGAAGGGAGGAGGATCCAAGGGAGATCTTTGATCCTGCTGCAGTGAATCCATGAGGATTTTAATCCACAAAAATCCACCTGGATTTCACTCCCAACCGAAAACTCAAGGGTTCTGTTCTCCCCAGAGAGGACACGAGGATCCAGAGAAAGCTCTGAGCCTTGATCCAGGTGCAGCGAATCCATGAGAATTCCAAGCCATGAAAACCCACCTGGATTTCACCCTCCACCTACAGCTCAAGGGTTCTGTCCTCCCTGGAGAAGACACGAGGATCCAAGAGAGCTCTGAGCCTTGATCCAGCTGCAGTGATCCATGAGGATTCCAAGCCATGAAAACCCACCTGGATTTCAGTGCCCAACCTAAAACTCAGGGACTCTGTCCTCCCTGGAGAGGACAACAAGGGAGCTCTGGGCTTTGATCCAGCTGCAATGAATCCATCAGGATTCTAATCCACAAAAACCCACCTGGATTTCACCCCCAACCTAAAACTCAGGGACTCTGTCCTCCCTGGAGAGGACAACAAGGGAGCTCTGAGCCTTGATCCAGCTGCAGCGAATCCATCAGGATTCTAATCCACAAAAACCCACCTGGATTTCACCCCCAACCTAAAACTCAGGGATTCTGTCCTCCCTGGAGAGGACAACAAGGGAGCTCTGGGCTTTGATCCAGCTGCAGCGAATCCATGAGAATTCCAAGCCATGAAAACCCACCTGGATTTCAGTGCCCAACCTAAAACTCAGGGATTCTGTCCTCCCTGGAGAGGACAACAAGGGAGCTCTGGGCTTTGATCCAGCTGCAGCGAATCCATGAGAATTCCAAGCCATGAAAACCCACCTGGATTTCCTGCCCCCCCAGCTCCTGGATCCCAACCACCTCCAAACCCCAGAGGTCCCAATCCCTGTCACGGTGGCACCGCTGGGGATAGGAATTTGTCCCTATCCCTGTCCCTGTGCTGCAGCCCAGGGAGGAGGGATTGATCCGGGTGGGATTCCTGCTGCCTCTCCATGACTCATCCTGGAAATGGATGATCTCCCTCAGGGAATGCAGGAGGACACTGAAGCTGCTGCTCCAAGAAAGGTCAAATCAAGGAGGATTTTGGCCAACAGCCAAACTCACATCTCCAACCCCCAAACCAGCTTGAAAAAAACTCTTCTGAGGGTGTTTGTGGAAAAATCTCCAACCCTAAAGCCTGTACATTAACATATATATATGTAAAGGAAGCCAAAAATAGAACTGACTCCCATTTTTGCTTTCCAAGATAGGAAAGAAGCCTTGAAATCCATGGAAAATGAGAGTTATAATTAGAGGCGAGCTTTTGAACAGCAAAAAGCCATTTTCCCCTCATCAAAAATGGGAGTTAATTGGAAATTTTCTGACTGGTTTTCCACATGCAAATCCCTGACTTCAGAGGCCAGGAACAAAGGCACTGGGAACCAGGTTTTAGCTGCATCTATGGCAACAGCTCTGCCCAGCAGGGAGGGTGCCAGACCAAGCTCCAGAGGGAAAATGGGAATTTCTCCCCCTCCCTGGGTGCTGAAGTGGCAGCTGAGGGCTGGGAAGGGCACGGGGAGGCAGAAAGGGCAGCACCAGTGCAATAAAAGCTGCTGTCCTTCACTGAGTGTTGCAGGGAATGGCTTCTCTGGGGCTCTCAGGCAGCAAAGGTTGACATTCCCTGGAACTTGGGAGGTGTTTGGAGAATTCCAGCTCAGAGGACACACACAAACACCTCGTGCCCTTCAAGGGGCTGCTCTGCACTGCCAAATGTCCCTTTTTGGGTCCCTCTCCAAGTTCCCACGCTCCTTCTCACTGACACCTGCTGAAAATCAGGATTTCCTCAGAAAAATCTGCGTTTTGGATCACCACACCCACCCAATGCTACCGTCACTGTGGGGGTTTAGCAAGCACAGCTCAGCATGGAACTTCTCCGGGCAGGAATTGTTTCCCTGAGGCTCCTCTTGGCTCCTGGAGTCAGGGAAATGTGGATCCCTCAGGGCCCTGCTGGGTGCAGCAGTGGGGGGATCCCAGCTGGTGCCACAGCAGAGCAACTGAGCCAGCCCTGGCAGGGAAAATGCATTTTCCAGCTCCCTGGAAGTGCCAGTGGGATCGTGGAAACCCAGCCTGGTGTGTGTGAAAAGCAGGGAGTGGTTTGGGTGGGGATTAAGGATCATCCATTCCCACCCCCTGCCACAGGCAGGGACATTTCCACTGTCCCAGGCTGCTCCAAACCCTGTCCAGCCTTGGGCACTTCCAGGGATCCAGGGGCAGCCCCAGCTGCTCTGGGAAATCCATTCCAGCCCCTCCCCAGCCTCACAGGGAGGAATTCCTGCCCAAAATCCCACCTGAAAAAAGGGAAAGAAAAAAGGGAAAGAAAGAAAAAAGGGAAAGAAGGGAGGGAAAAAGAGGGATGAAAAAGAAGGGAGGGAAAAAAGAAGGGAAAGGAGGGAGGGAAAGAAGGGAGGGAAAAGAGGGAGGGAGAGGAGGGAGGGAAAGAAGAAAGAAGGGAAAAAAGAAGTGAGGGAAAAAGAAGGAGGGGAAAAAAGAAGGGAGGGAAAAAAGAAGGGAAAGGAGGGAGGGAAAGAAGAAAGAAGGGAAAAAAGAGGGGAGGGAAAAAGAAGGGAGGGAAAAAAGAAGTGAGGAAAAGGAGGGAGGGAAAGGAGGGAGGGAAAGGAGGGACGGAAAGGAGGGACGGAAAGGAGGGAGAGAGAGAAAAGAGGGAAGGAAAGGAGGAAAGGAAAGAAGGAAGGGAAAGAACGGAGGGAAAGAAAGAAAAGAGGGAAAGAAGAGAGGGAAAAAGAACGTAAAGAAAGGAAAGAACGAGGGGGCAGAAGGAAGCCTTGGGCAGCCGCTGTCACCTGAGAAGGTGATGTTGAAGCCCTCGTAGGACATGGAGAAGTCGGAGATGAAGCGGATCTGGGCGGAGAAGTTGCCGAAGAGCCCCGCGCTGAGCGGCGCCGGCAGCCGCGACCCCGTCAGCTGCTGCAGGGGCTGGGCAAAGCTGGAGTTCTCGGTGATCAGCAGGTAATCGTGGCCGTTCTCCAGGTGGAACGTGTGGAAGGTGAAGAACACACCTGGCACAGGGGGGAAATCACAGGTGGGGTCAGCCCACGGCATCCCCAGAGCCCAGAGCCTGCTTCTCAACAAGAGCAGGGGGGGAAAAAAACCAGCCTGAAATCGTGGAGGGTGTTGTGTTAGGAATGAAAGGAATAAAAATGCTAAAAGATGAGTGTGGAGTGAATAAAAACCCTAAAAGGTGGGTGTGGAATGAATAAAAACTCTAAAAGCTGGGTACGGAATGAATAAAAACCCTAAAATCTGGGAGTGGAATGAATAAAAACCCTAAAAGTTGGGTGAGGAATGAATAAAAATCCTAAAAGCTGGGTGTGGAATGAATAAAAACTCTAAAAGGTGAGTGTGGAATGAATAAAAACCCTAAAATCTGGGTGTGGAATGAATAAAAACCCTAAAATCAGGGTGTAGAATGAATAAAAACCCTAAAATCTGAGTGTGGAATGAATAAAAACCCTAAAATCAGGGTGTAGAATGAATAAAAACCCTGAAAGCTGGGTGTGGAATGAATAAAAACCCTGAAAGCTGGGTGTGGAATGAATAAAAACCCTAAAATCTGGGAGTGGAATCAATAAAAACCCTAAAATCTGGGTGTGGAATGAATAAAAACCCTAAAATCTGAGTGTGAAATGAATAAAAACCCTAAAAGCTTGGTATGGAATAAATAAAACCCCTAAAATCTGATTGTGGAACCAGGCCCAGAGCAGGGACAGGCCCTGGAAATGTTGGATTTTCGTGCCCTTGTCAGGGATGACCCAAAGTGGAGCAGTGGCTGAAGGAGCAGCTCAGGGGAGCTTTTGATTAGAAAAGTGTTGACCTTTAAATGGAGAGCAAGAGCAGCAGGGCTGGGGCGGGGAGGGCTCGAAAACAAACGAGGTCCAGAAGGAATTCCTGCCTAAGAAAAACCAGGATTTAAGCCCAGCCTCAAGGTCAGGGAGGAGGCTCGTCCAGAAAATCAAAGTGTGGCAGTGGTGCAGCTGGAGGCACCTTCCCACGCTGGGGTAAATCCACAATCATGGGATAATTAAAGTGGAAATAACCTTAAAATTGTCTTATTCCACCCTCCTTCCAATGGGAAGGGACATTTTCCCCTAAACCAGAAAAACCCGAATTTTATTCACCTTTTCCTGCCCGAAATAAACCCCACAACACCCCCAGCTGCAGAAATTTGAGGCAAACTGAGGCAAAAAAACCCTATTTTGCCTCTTCCTCCCAAATTCAACTGGAACGATTTGAAACATTTTGGGGAAGAGGCTGTGACCTTGCTGCATTTGTAAATGAGGCAGAGAGGAGTAATGGATTACTCGAAATCCCCTTCACACCTCCACACACACAATGGGAAAGCACTCCAGGCTCCTGCAGGAGCCTCCAGCGAGGTGATTTTTTTTTCATGCTGGAATTCAAACACCATTAGAAACACTTATTCTCTGGAAAATAAGTCCAGCTTGGAAATACAAAATAATAAAAAATAAAATAAAATAAAATAAAAAATCAACAGAAAAAGGCAGTGAGAGCAGAGCCAGGCAGGATCTGTGAGCTCAGGAACTTTGTCACAGCATTGTCACACTGATTTAACAAGGCAAGGAGATGCTGAGCAGTAAAAGCCTCTTTGCATTTAGATGGATTTTGGGTTTTTTTCCATCCTGATCTCAGCTCCTGCAGCAGCCAGGGCAGGTTCAGATTCCCTGCTCATGTGGGGTTGGGATTTATCCTGCTCAGATTCCCTCTGGGATTTATCCTGCTCAGATTCCCTCTGGAGAGACACAGACACCTCCAGGCAAACCCAAGGGTGGAGTTTGGGATTTGGGAGAGGTCCCTGACCCTATTTTTTTAAATTTAACCCAGTAATTCACACCCCAAGGGCTGACTCTGCATCCCAGCATTCCCAAAATGCAGCATCCCAAAGAAACAGCAGGAAAACTGCAAATAAAACTGCAAACCCCTCTGGAGAGACACAGACACCTCCAGGCAAACCCGAGGGTGGGATTTGGGATTTGGGAGAGGTCCCTGACCCTATTTTTTTAAATTTAACCCAGTAATTCACACCCCAAGGGCTGACTCTGCATCCCAGCATTCCCAAAATGCAGCATCCCAAAGAAACAGCAGGAAATCTGCAAATAAAACCCATAGGAAGAGAATCCTCCTCACTGCCCATTCCACATTAATTTCTGGGATCAGGGAAATCTCTGGAGATCCAAAATCCAAACCCAGAGCATCAAATTCCAGCTGAATATTCCATTTATCCCTGAATCTTCCATTTATTCATCCCTGGCTCTCTCCATGTGCTCTTTGAGCCTGGAGCAGTTCCTTTCCAGGAGGTGAAGCTCAGAGAGGCTGGAAACCAATCAGGAGCTTTTCCCATGGGATTGGGAATGAAGGAATCCTGGGATCATCCCAAGGATGGAATTTGGGAATGAAGGAATCCAGGGATCATCCCAAGGATGGAATTTGGGAATGAAGGAACTGTGGGTTTAACCCAATCTTTACCCCAAGGATGGAATTTGGGAATGAAGGAATCCTGGGATCATCCCAAGGACGGAATTTGGGAATGAAGGAATCGTGGGATCATCCCAACCTTTACCCCAAGGATGGAATTTGGGAATGAAGGAACTGTGGGATTATCCCAATCTTTACCCCAAGGATGGAATATGGGAATGAAGGAACTGTGGGATTATCCCAATCTTTACCCCAAGGATGGAATATGGGAATGAAGGAACTGTGGGATTATCCCAATCTTTACCCCAAGGATGGAATTTGGGAATGAAGGAATCCTGCCATCATCCCAAGGATGGAATATGGGAATGAAGGAACTGTGGGATCATCCCAAGGATGGAATTTGGGAATGAAGGAATCCTGGGATCATCCCAAGGATGGAATTTGGGAATGAAGGAATGGTGGGATCATCCCAACCTTTACCCCAAGGATGGAATTTGGGGAACATTTTTAGTCTCACTCTTTCCCCCCTCAAAATTCCACAAAAGCAGGAAACTTCCCACGGTTTCCAAATGTTTGTTATTCCTACCAGGAGCACAAAATAGAGATAAATCTGCCTTAAAACTGGGATGTGGGGAATGCAAAACAACTTCAATTCTCACCTGACAGCAAATTTATACCCTCAGCTTTACTAAACCCAGCCCAGGGAACAGAAACAACACCACCCTCTGGAATCAGCACCAGGATAACTCAGTTATCCCAGGATCAGGCCCCAAATTCCAAGTTTTTTAAGGTAAAAACTCCAAGCAGAGGCTCCTGCAGCACTGAAGGGCTGTGGAACTGCAGCAAAAAGGGCCAATTATAAACTCATTTGAAAGGATTGCTGACCAATTAAACCTTTGCTCTGGTCTGCAATTTCCTGGGGCACAAAACATCTCTGCAAACACAAGGTTGGTCTTTTCTTTTCCTTTTTTTATTTTATTTTTTTACCCCTCCCATTCTCTGCAGAAGAAACAGCAAAACAAACAAGAGGGAGAAGAAATCACTTTGAAGCTGCCGAGATTGAAAATAATGGCCTCTCTTTAGAGGCATTTAAATACCTTTCAAATTAAGCTGCTTTTAGCTCCTGAGAGTCCATAAAGTGTCACAGGAAAGGAATTGTTGGGAGCAGTCGAGGCAATTCCAGGAATTGTGGGAGATGTTCCCAAAAAACCTCAGAGGGAACTTGAAAACCTCAAAAAATCCTTGAGGAGGGGCAGATCCCTCCCTGGGACAGGGCAGTGCTGATGGAATTATCCTGGGGTGTTTTATTGCTGGACATGAAAGAAATATGTAGATTTTAGAGCAGCAGTCAGGAGCATCAGGCAGGACCACCAAAAGGGGCCTTTTTTTATTTTCTTATATTTATATTTTTCTTAAGACAATCATGGATTTGTGAGAGGGGTTAACACCTCTATAAGTTCACAGGATAAAGACATGGTCAATCATCTTTCTCCACCTTAAGGGAAAGGAATGAAAAACAATCTNCCCTCAAAGCAAAGCTGTTCCCACAATTTCCTGGCAAACCAAACCTGGTTTCTGTCTCCTTTCCCCTGATCCTCCCAATAATCACAATTTTCTCCCACAGGTTCCTGCCCAAGCCAAAGCCAGGCCTGGTGTTGGTCCCTCCACAGCTCCTCTGGCTCACACAGAACAAAAAATCTCAACCCAGAGTAATTCAAGAATCAATAAAAGTGTCCAAAGGAAGGTGAAAAGGTGGGGAAGGGTCTGGAGGAGCCACAGGAGAAGGGGATGAGGGCACTGGGGGTGTTCAGCTGCAGGGGAGGAGACTGAGGGATTTTTGGGATATCTGGATCCATCCCCACCCTGATTTTCAGGATAACGCCACAAAGGTCTGGAACAGGAGACACCACAAGGCACAGGCTCTGGTTGATGATACGGAACCATTCTTTCCTTTCTCCACTTTCAAAGGGTGAAGAAGTGACACCAAAACCCTCTGGATCTTGTCCAGGGACAATGGAATCATCATTCCTGATAGAAAAATCTTGGATCTCACAGGGGGAGGTTTCTCTCCCACCCTCAGCCCTCTCCAGCCCCTCTGAAGGTGTCTCACCTTTCCCGTGGGACGTTTCTATCGTCCACGTGCAGTTCAAGTTGTTGGGATAAAAATCAGGGAAGCCAGGGGAGAGGATGGTGCCACTGGAGCCACGGATGTAACCCCCACAGAGAGCTGGAAACACCAGAAAAAAAAGAGAGAAAGAGTGAAATAATCCAAAACTTTTCACAAGCTGAGAGGGAGAAGTAAAAACAAAATCCAACCCAGGAAAATGCAACAAAAGAGGTTGAGCAACGCAAAGCAAATCAAGGCAAACTGGGTTGGTCAAAATCCACCAAGAATCCATGGATCAATCCACCCAAAATCCAGGGATCAACCCACCAAAATCCACCAAAATCCATTCATCAACCCACCAAAATCCAGGGATCAACCCACCAAAAATCCATGGATCAACCCACCAAAATCCAGGGATCAAACCCCCAAACCCCATGAATCAACCTACCAAAATCCATGGATCAACCCACCAAAAATCCAGGCATCAACCCACCAAAATCTGCCAAAATCCATGAATTAACTGACCAAAATCCACCAAAATCCAGGGATCAACCCACCAAAATCCACCAAAATCCAGGGATCCATCCACCAAAAATCCATGGATCAACCCAACACAATCCATGGATCAATCCACCAAAATCCATGGATCAACCTACCAAAATCCACCAAAATCCATGGATCAACCCACTAAAATCCATGGATCAACCCACCAAAATCCATGAATTAACTGACCAAAATCCACCAAAATCCATGGATCAACCCACCAAAATCTGCCAAAATCCATGTATCAACCCACCCAAATCCATGGATCAACCCACCAAAATCCATGGATCCATCCACCAAAAATCCATGGATCAACCCACCAAAATCCATGGATCAACCCACCAAAATCCATGGATCAACCCAACACATTCCACAGATCAACCCAACACAATCCATGGATCAACCCAACACAATCCATGGATCAGCCCACCAAAATCCATGGATCAACCCAACACAATCCATGGATCAGCCCACCAAAATCCATGGATCAACCCAACACAATCCATGGATCAGCCCACCAAAATCCATGGATCAACCCAACACAATCCATGGATCAACCCAACACAATCCACGGATCAACCCAACACAATCCACGGATCAACCCACCAAAATCCATGGATCAATCCACCAAAATCCACCAAAAATCCATGAATCAACCTACCAAAATCCACCCAACCTCATGAATCAACCCACCAAAATCCATGGATCAACCCACCAAAATCTGCCAAAATCCATGGATCAACCCACCCAAACTCCATGGACCATCCCACCTACACCCATGGATGAGATGCCCCTGCAGCTCTCCCGTCGCTGTTTCCGCGGCGGATCCTCCCGGGAAGGGCGCGCGGCCGTTCGCTCACCCTCACAGCTGGGCAGGGGCCGGCTCCACTGGAAGTTGGGCTCGCACTCCAGGGCCTGGCTGTCACTCAGGGTGTAGCCGGGGTCACAGCTGAATGTCACCAGGGCCCCCACGTAGAAATCGTTGCCGTGGCGCTGCCCGTTCACCGGGATCCCCGGGTCCAGGCAGTGGTCGGACTGCAGCTTCACAGCTGGGGGACACAGCAGGGACACGGGGACACTGAGGGGTCAGGGGGAGCTCAGCCTGCCCATGGGATCCTTCTGAATCCTGCTGGTTGTCCCCGGAGGCAGGGGGGGAAAGGGAGGGAGGGGAGTCCCAAAAGTGAGGGGATAGGGAGAGGGGAGTCCCAAAAGTGAGGGGATGGAGAGATAAAAGTTCCAAAAATGAGGGGATGGAGAGAGGGGAATCCCACAAGTGAGGGGATGGAGAGAGGAGAATTCCAAAAGTGAGGGGATGGAGAGAGGAAAATCCCTCACAGGAGAGGAAGAAATGGAGACAGGAAAATCTCCAAAGTGAGAAGATGGAGAAAGGGAAATCCTCAAAGTGAGGGGAGGAAATGGAGAGAGGGGAATCCCAAAAGTGAGGGGATGGAGAGATAAAAATTCCAAAAATGAGGGGATGGAGAGAGGAGAATTCCAAAAGTGAGGGGATGGAGAGAGGGGAATCCTCAAAGTGAGGGGATGGAGATGGGGAAATTCCTGAAGTGAGAAGATAGAGAGAGGAAAATCCCTCAAGTGAGAGGAAGAAATGGAGACAGGAAAATCTCCAAAGTGAGAAGATGGAGAGAGGGGAATCCCCAAAGTGAGGGGGTGGAGAGAGGGAAATCCCAAAAGTGAGGGGATGGAGAGAGGGGAATCCCAAAATTGAGAGGAGGAAATAGAGAGAGGGAAATCTCAAAAGTGGGAAGATAGACAGAGGAAAGTCCCCAAAGTGAGAGGAGGAAATGGAGAGAGGTAAATTCCCCGAGTGAGAAGATGGAGAGAAGAAAATCCCTGAAAAGAGGGGAGGAAATGGAGAGAAGGATATCCCAAAAGTGAGAGGATGGAGAGAGGGAAATCCCCAAAATGAGAAGAGGAAATGGAGAGAGGGAGATCTCCAAAGTGGGAAGATGGAGAGAGGGAATTCCTCAAAGTGAGAGAAGGAAATGGAGAGAGGAAAATTCCAGACAGAAGAGGAGGAAATGGACAGAGAAAAGGTGCCCAAGTGAGAGGATGGAGAATGGGAAATTCCTGAAGTGAGAGGATGGAGAGAGGGAAATCCCCAAATGAGGGGATGGAGAGAGGGAAATCCCGAAAGTGAGAGGAGGAAATGGAGAGAGGAACTGGTGTGGGATTCTTGGGCCTGTCCTGTGCTGGGCCAGGAGTTGGACACCATGATCCCTGTGGGATATTCTGGATATCCTGATTCTGTGAGCTCAGCTCCGCCTCCTAAAGCCAAGAACATTCTGCAGATGCCAAAACAAAACTAAAAAGCTTCTACAAACAACCAAAGGGGGAATGGCTTTGAACTGAAAACGAGGAGATTTGGGTGGGATATTGGGCAGGAATTCCTCCCGGTGAGGCTGGGGAGGGGCTGGGATGGATTTCCCAGAGAAGCCGTGGCTGCCCCATCCCTGGAAATGTCCAAGGCCAGCAGGGACAGGGTTTGGAGCACTCTGGGACAGTGGGAGCTGTCCCTGCCTGTGGATTTAAAGTTTCCTCCCAACCCAAACCAGTCTGGGATTGCAGGAAAAGCAGGAACTGCTCCTCCTCTCCAGCAGCTTCCCAGGGCATTAATTCCACACTGAGATCCCCCCGTGCCACCAGTCCCTGAGCAGTGGGAGCAGCCTGGCACAGGGGACAGAGAGACCCAAAAGGGGGCCCCGAGTGAGGCCGGGAATTCCCCGGGAATTCCATGAAAAACGTGCCCTTACTTTCGTATCGGATCTGGAAGCCGATGTCGGAGTGGCTCTTGTCGGTGGTGAAGAGCAGGTACAGGTGGTTGCTGGTGCTGATCAGGAACTGGGGCACCTGGGTGCCATCGTAGACCCCAATCAGGGGGGAGGAGTAGGAGCGGCCGTCCCGCACCTCCAGGGTGTCATAATTCACCTCTGTCTTGAACCTGGAAGGGACAGGAGGAAAATGAAACCTCAGCACTGCTCCTTTCTTGAACCTGGAAGGGTCAGAAGGAAAATTAAATCCCCAGCACTGCTCCTTTCTTGAATCTGGAAGGGACAGGAGGAAAATGAAACCCCAGCACTGCTCCTTTCTTGAACCTGGAAGGGACAGGAGGAAACTGAAACCCCAGCACTGCTCCTTTCTTGAATCTGGAAAGGAGAGGAGGAAACTGAAACCCCAGCACTG
>VZTZ01031127.1:21780-34552 GCA_013400955.1 Drymodes brunneopygia
ATGACAATTGAGTGGGTGACCATGGTTGGGTGATGACGACAATGGGTGATGATGACCATGGGTGACAATGACCATGGGTGGGTGACAATGGGTGAGTGACCATGGTTGGGTGACCATGGGTGACAATGACAATGGGAGGGTGACCGTGGATGGGTGACCTTGGGTGACGATGACAAGGGGTGGGTGACCATGGGTGATGATGACAATTGAGTGGGTGACCATGGTTGGGTGATGATGACAATGGGTGGGTGACAATGGGTGGGTGACAATGGGTGACAATGACTATGGGTGGGTGATGATGGGTCGGTGACCACGGATGGGTGACCAAGGATGGGTCACCATAGGTGACGATGACAATGGGTGGGCGACCATGGATGGGTGACCATGGTTGAATGACCATGGGTGGGTGACCATGGGTTGATGACCGTGGATGGCTGACCATGGGTGACGACGACAATGGGTGCCTGACCATGAGTGGGTGACAATGGGTGACGATGACAACAGGTGGCCGACCATGAAGGAATGACAACATGTTTTTATTCCCTTAATTTTCCCCGGTCCCCATTTTCAGGCAGCCCCAAAACCCCATCCCACCACACTCACTGGTGAAGGTGATGTTGAATCCCCTCTTCTCCATGGAGTGGTCAGTCTGGAACTCCAGCCTGGCCACGTGGCCGCTGCTGGTCAGCGAGGAGGGGATCTGGCTGCCCGAGAAGGTGCCCAGCACGGGCGACTCGGCCGTGGCGCCGTCCTTGACCGCCAGGAAGTCGAACTGGGGCTCGACGTCGAAGTCGTTGAAGGCCAGGTGGATCCTGCTCTCGGGGTTGGCGATGATCAGCCACACGCAGTGCAGGCTGCTCCCGTACTCCTCGGGGTAGTTTGGGGACAGCACCGTCCCCGACGGGCTGGTGAAGTTGAAAAAGCAGGAAACTGCAAAGGGAAAGTGGCGTCAGTCCTGCAGGACCCCCCCAGTCATCCCTGCTTTCATCCCTCCCAGCTGGGGAATATTTGGGGAATATCCCAAACCCCTGCTCAGGAAAGTGGCGTCAGTCCCACAGAAAGCCATCCCTGCTTTCATCCCTCCCAGCTGGGGAATATTTGGGGAATATCCCAAATCCCTGCTCAGGAAAGTGGTGTCAGTCCCGCAGAACCCCACAGGCATCCCTGCTCATTCTGGGATATTCCCCAAATTCCTGCTCAGCAGTCTCCATCCAGTGATTTATCTGCAGGGGGAGGAAGAGGCTTCCAGGCTGCCAGAATTTCTGGCATCGTATAAATATCAGGTATTTCATGTGGATCAAAAATCGGGAGGGGAAAACACCACCCTGGATCTTGCACTCATTGTTCTTGAATTCCCTCCCTGACAGGAGCAGCAGGGGAGCTTCTGGTCAGCACCAAATCAGAGTCTTTTGTTCACCACTAAATACAAATCTTTTGGTCATTACTAAATCAGAATCTTTTGGTCACCACTAAATCCAAATTTTTTGGTCATTACTAAATCCAGATCTTTTGTTCACCATCAAATCAGAATATTTTGGTCACCACTGAATCAGAATCTTTTCATCACCACTAAATCCAAATCTTTTGGTCATTACTAAATCCAGATCTTTTGGTCACCACTGTATCAGAATATTTTGTTCACCACTGATTCAGAAGGTTTTGGTCATCACTGAATCACAATATTTTGTTCACCATCAAATCCAAATCTTTCGTCACCACTGAATCACAATATTTTGTTCATCATTAAATCCAAATCTTTTGTTCATCACCAAATCAGAATCTTTTGGTCATCACTGAATCAGAATATTTTATTATTGGGACAAGAAAAACGCCCGTTCTTGAGGACTGTGGATGGATTTGCCATTTTCCAGTCCCTCCCAGGTTCCTTTAGCAGCAGGAGGAAAACACCTCTTAGGTGCTTTTTCCAGCTGAATTCTCCTGCAGGTCCCTCAGGAAAACTTCACAAGAACCCAGTGTGTGACTCCAGCTGGTGTGAGATAAAACCAGCACGGAACCAGCCAGGTTTTGCCTCAACATTTTCTGCTGTGGCCACAGCCCAGCACATTCCCAAAAACTGGAGCAAGGAATCAGCTCAGTCCCTCCAGACACCGCTCCAGCCTCCCCTGCTGCTGTCCCTGGCTCAGCTCTGTCACCCACAGGTGACAAACCCACTCCCAGGCTGCTGCAGACCCCTCCAAATCAAATCTGCCCTTTTCAACTGCTGAGCTCATTTTTCCCCTTTCCAGATTCACCCAAACTCCTTCCATCCTGTGCTGGCCCCACAGGGAGCATTTGTGGGATACAGCAGCAAACGGAGTTCTTGGGGAATTTGGGGTTCTGGATTTATTTTGCTCTGTTTGTGTCTTTGGGAAGTCGTTCCCACCTGGCTGAGCACTGGGAGATGCAGGATTCTCCCTGGGAACAGCCCAAGAACGTCCCCAAGTGCCAGGGGTTGGGACAAACCAGAGGGATCTGCAGCCCTGGTGGAGGAGAAGTGTTGTACTGCTGGACACGAAAGAAACATGGAGATTTTTTAGTAGGGGTTTAGGATTATTCAGGCAGGATTAGAAAAGGGCTTGCCTTTTTTTAGTTTTTTGTTTTTATATATTTTTTTAAGACAATCGTGGATTGGTCAATGAGGTTACAACTTCTACAATTTTACAGGATAATGACATGGTCTATCATCTTTCTCCGCCTTAGGAGAAAGGAATGGAAAATAATCTGGAAGTTTAAAACAATTTTGGCTGGTTACAAAAACAAGGACTGTGTTTATAGAAAATGCATGAGAAATTTTACTACAGAAGTAAAAACACAGAACACTGCAAAAAGCAGAGCGACAGAGAAGCTCTTCCCACCACGAATAAATCACTGATTTCTGCTGCTTCCCAAAAAAGAGGCGCCCAACCAGGCGATCATTGCCCCCGAAATAATTAAAACCAGGCTTAAAACCAAGCTGAGAGGAAGAGTTTGCACGAAAAACCCCGCAGCTCTCCAGGGGCTCAATCCATCCCGGGCTGCAGCTGCCAAGGCCTGTGGCCCTGCTTTTTGCAGGGTTCCATGGTTGTCATTTTGCAGTAGAAGTTCCCATGCATTTTCTAGAAACACAGTCCTTGTTTTCCTAACTGGCCAAGATTGTTTGGAACTTTTAGATTGTTTTTCATTCCTTTCCCCTGGGGTGGAGAAAGATGATTGACCATGTCTTTATCCTGTGAACTTATAGAGGTGGTGACCTCTTTCACCAATCCCTGATTGTCTTTAGAAACAGATAGAAATGAGAGAATAAAGAAGGGCAGGGCCTTTTAGTGGCCCTTCCTTTAGTCCTAACTACTGCTCTAAGGTCTGTGTGTTTCTGTCGTGTCCGACAGTGCAACAGTCCCCGTTCCTGGAAGTGCCCTGCACGTGGCACTCAGTGCCACAGCTTGGGCTCGGTGACCCCAGAGGGCTTTCCCAGCCTCGCTGACCCTGGGATTCTGTGCTCCCTCACAGGTCACCTCCTCCTCCTCACACAACAAATGAACTGAAGGAAATGAACCTCGAACCTGGAGGCTGAGGGGACCCAGGAGCTCCAGGCCCATCCCCACCCCACTGCCTTGGAACCCAGAGTCACCCCAGCCACTGAAGGTAAAATTCTTTTTTTAACAACTTCTTTCTCTCCTTTCCTTTTGGGTGGTGCTGCCTGGTGGTTCAAACTGCTGCTCTGGAGCCAGCAGTGCAACAAAGGCCCATCAATTTGGGGAATCAAGGCTGCCCCTGCCCAAACTTTGGGATATTTCATGTCTGGGTGAAGCTCCGCTCATCCCTTTTCCCCCACCGCCACCCTTGGTAGAACCCATTACTGGGAACATCCATCTCCCCGGTTCCTGGCACGGAGGATGAGCCTGGCTCAGGGCTCAGCACTCTCACAATTATTTGGATCACTGCTCTGCCTCCCTCTGTTATTCTCCCTCTGTCTCCCCTCGCCACTTAATGGGCTCGGATCAAAGAATTCGGGCGCCGCCGCTGTGACGTTATCGAGGCCACGGAGCTGCACAATCCATTTCCTGCTCTCAGCAACTAAAGGGGAGAGCAGATTAAAGAGAAAACAAACTGCAAAACACCCTCAGGAATTTTTTTTGGGTTTTTTTTGGGCTCTACCAGACACTGAACTATCAGGGGGATGCTGTCAAATAATTCTGTCAGCATCAGCGCGGTGTAATCTGCCTGGGAAAAAATTGAAAATAAACGAGTTCACAGCTGGGGAAAGGGCTCGGCAGAAGGGATGAGGCGTCTCCTATAAATTTTTAAATCCAAGGGGGTGAATTAGCATTCAGGCAGGACCTCCAGCAGCCCAGCAAGGGAGAGGTGCAGGCGCCAGTTGAGGAAATAAAACAACAAAGGACTTGCTGACAAAGGGGAGAGGAGCAGAGCGAGGCAAGAATATGAAATTAACCTTTGCCAGATGAAACAAAGTGACAGATTCAAGAGGAGCTGATAAATAAAATAAAAAAAAAAACAACCCTGCAAGAGTCTCCACTGCAGAAAAGTGAGTGAGGATTTTGAGTTTCTGTAAGATCAGTTGGAGCTGGAGGACCAAGGCCACTGTCCCAAACTTTGGCCAGGAAAAATCCTTGCTGGAGAAGGGAGCTGGAATCCCATTCCAGAGGGGAACACCCAGCCCAGGAAGGCACAGGGTTCATGAACAGGACTGTGGTAACTCTGAGATGATGATGTTCTTCTTTTGAAGCACAGGAGCTTTCTCCTCACTGTAAATGGAAGATTTTCTTCACAGTGGAAAGAGGTTTTTCCTCACTGTGGAAGGAAATTTTTCTTCACAGTGGAAGGAGGTTTTTCCTTGTGGAAGGAGCTTTTTCCCCACTGTGGAAGCTTTTTCCTCACTGTGGAACGAGGTTTATCCTTGTGGAAGGAGCTTTTTCCCCACTGTGGAAGCTTTTTCCTCACTGTGGAAGGAGCTTTTTCCTTGCTGTGAAAGGTTTTCCTCACTGTGGAACAAGTTTTTTCCTAATTGTGGAACTTTTTCCTCACTGTGGATGCAAGGAGGTTTATCCTTGTGGAAGGAGCTTTTTCCTCACTGTGGAAGGTTTTTCCTCACTGTACAAGGAGGTTTTTCCTCACTGTGGAAGGTCTTTCTTCAGTGTGGAAGGAGGATTTTCCTTGCTGTGAAAGGTTTTCCTCACTGTGGAAGGAATTTTTTCCTAATTGTGGAATGAGGTTTTTCCTCGCTGTGAAAGGAGCTTTTTCCTCACTGTGGAAGGATTTTCCTGACTGTGGAAGAAGTTTTTTCCTTGTTGTGGAAGGAGGTTTTTCCTCTACAAGGAGGTTTTTCCTCGCTGTGGAAGGAACTTTTTCCTCACTGTACAAGGAGGATTTTCCTCACTGTGAAAGGAGGATTTTCCTCGCGGTGGAAGGAGGATTTTCCTCGCTGTGTTTGTCAATAATTGTTGTATTTGTCAAGAATTTTTATATTTGTCAATAATCGTTGTATTTGTCAACAATCGTTGTATTTGTCAATAATTGTTATATTTGTCAATAATTTTGATATTTGTCAATAATTGTTATATTGATCAATAACTATTATTGCTGACCAAGTGCTGCAAAGGCCATGAGAAAAATCCCTTTATTAAATACAGAATAACTCACAGCAGACACAGAGGAGCAAGAGCCTGACATTAATGAGCCCCCACAGGGATTTATTCAAATTATCAGAACCATGGTCAGGATTCTGCCTTGGTTCAGAGCACTGGAACAGGGAGGGAGCAGCTCCTTGGTTCTTCCTTTAGGAGGGACACGGATCAGCCAGGAATTCTCCAGCAAAAGTTCCTGCAGTTCTTCTCTTCCTCTTTCTCTTTCTCTTCCTCTTCTTTTCCTCTTCTCTTCCTCTTTCTCTTCTCTTCCTCTTCTTCTCTTCCTCTTCCTCTTCTCTTTCTCTTCCTCTTCTCTTTCTCTTCCTCTTCTCTTCCTCTTTCTCTTCCTCTTTCTCTTTCTCTTCCTCTTCCTCTTTTCCCTTCTCTCTTCTCTTCCTCTTCTTCCTCTCTTCTCTTCTCCCTCCTTTTCTCCTTTTCTCTTTTTATCTTCTTCTCCTCTTCTCTCTTTCCAAGCAGTTTTTTTCCGCTTTATTCTGCCTTCCCCAGTTCCTGCCTCCTCTCCAGACCGTCTCTCCTCTCCTCTCCCACACACTCCATCCTGCAGGAGAATCCAGGCCTGACCCCAAGGAGAGGTCACACCACGGGAACAGCAAAGGCACCGGGGTCAGGAGCTCAAAACCAAGCAGGGAATCGCTGGAATCATCACAGTTTCCATGGAAACAATAAAAAAATCCCTGACTTTCCTCTTTAGATCCTGCTCCCACAGACTCGGGACCTCCTGGGAGAGAGGAGTGGATTTTCTGCCTTGCATTTCCTTTTTTTTCCTCCTGCAGGCAGAGCTTGGTGATGCACTGGGAGCTCAGCAGGAGCCTGGTTGATGCCCAGAATTCCTGACCTGGGAAGAGCTGGCAGTGCTGGAATCTCTGGGCAGCAAAATGCTTCACATTTTGTGTTTTCCTCTTGTTATTCCAGGGAGGGGGAAGGAAAAATAAAAATCTAAAAATCTGCATCTTACATTGCTTTTTCCTCCTGGGCCAGTGGGAGGTGAAGGAAGGAGTCAGGAGCAAAATTCACTGGGAGTTTTTTGTTATTTCAGCTCAGCCCGGGGGTGGGACTGCAGGTGTGAGAGGAAGGTCCAGGGGACTGCAGGTGTGAGGGGAAGGAAGATCCCACAGGGATCTGGGATCAGGGTCTGCAGCTCAGGGCTCCCCTCTCTGCCAGCACGGGCTGGATCTGCTCGGGGGGTTGGAGAATTCCCCAGGGATTTGCTGCTCCCAACTCCCGGATCCAGGGCAGGGATGGATCCTCAGGGATTCCCAAAACCTGCAGGGCCCATCCCAGGCTGGGAGGGAAGCAGCTGCTGGAGCTGGGATGTGCTGGGTGCTCCAGCAGGGACAGGGGGACAATTCTGGGCAGCCACCACTTCCCTGGGGCAGAGATTTTGGGTAGAAATAACCGGAATGTTGATGAACGCATTAATCCCAAATCTGTTAAAATACACCCAGCAGTGAGCATGTTTAACCCCAATCCATGAACACATTTATCCCAAATCCTTTCAAACATTCCCAGGAATGAACAGATTTATCCCCAATCCATTCAAAACTCCCAGGAATGACCACATTTATCCGGAATCCTTTCAAACATTCCCAGGAATGATCACATTTATCCCGAATCCATTCAACATTCCCAGAAATGATCCAAATCCACTCACACGCTCCCAGTAATGACCATGTTTGTTCCCAATCCATTCAAATGTTCCCAGAAACCATCACGTTTATCCCAAATCCATTCAAACATTCCCAGGAATGAGCACGTTTATCCCAAATCCATTCAAACATTCCCAGGATTGACCACATCAATCCCAAACCCATTCAAACATTCCCAGGAATGAACAGATTCATCCCAAACCAAATCAAACATTCCCAGAAATGACCACATCAATCCCGAATCCATTCAAACATTCCCAGGAATGAACACTTTTATGCCAAGCCCAGTTAAACAGACCCAGGAATGAACACATTTATCCCAAATCCACTCACACATTCCCAGGAATGACCAGGTTTTTTCCCCAATCCATTCAAAACCAGCCAGGAATGAACACATTTATCCTCAATCCGTTCAAACAAGAGCCAGGAATGAGAAGATTTATCCCCAGTCCATTCAAACATTCCCAGAAATGAATGTGTTTGATCCCAATCCACTGAAACAGACCCGGGAATGAACAGATTTATATTCAATCCATTCAGACACTCCCAGGAATGACCACATCAATCCCAAACCCCATCAAACATTCCCAGGAATGAACATGTTTGTTGCCAATCCATTCAAACATTCCCAGGATTGACCACATCAATCCCAAACCCAATCAAACATTCCCAGGAATGACCACATTAATCCCAAACCCAATCAAACATTCCCAGGAATGACCACATTAATCCCAAACCAAATCAAACATTCCCAGGAACGACCACATCAATCCCAAACCCAATCAAACATTCCCAGGAATGACCACATTAATCCCAAACCAAATCAAACATTTCCAGAAATGACCACATTAATCCCAAACCAAATCAAACATTCCCAGGAATGACCACATTAATCCCAAACCAAATCAAACATTTCCAGAAATGAACATTTTTGTTCCCAGTCCATTCAAACATTCCCAGGAATGACCACATTTATCCCAAACCAAATCAAACGTTTCCAGGAATGACCACATTAATCCCAAACCAAATCAAACGTTTCCAGGAATGAGTATGTTTGTTCCCAATCCATTCAAACATTCCCAGGAATTAAAGGATTTATCCCAAGTCCATTCAAACACCCCCAGGAATGACCACATGAAACCCAAACCCAATCAAACATTCCCAGAAATGACCACATCAATCCCAAATCTATTCAAACATTCCCAGGAACAAACAGATTTATCCCCAATCCATTCACGCATTCCCAGCAATGAACAGATTTATCCCAAATCCACTCAAACAGACCCAGGAATGACCACATGAATCCCAATCCATTCAAACTTTTCCAAGAATGATCACATCAATCCCAGACCAAATCAAATATTCCCAGAAATGAACATATTTGCTCCCAACCGAGTCAGAGCCAGGAATGACCACATGAATCCCAAACCCAATCAAACATTCCCAGGAATGAACAGATTTATCCCCAAACCCAATCAAACATTCCCAGCAATGAACATGTTTGCTCCCAATCCACTCAAACAGACCCAAAGAATGACCACATGAATCCCAATCCATTCAAACATTCCCAGGAATGAACAGATTCATCCCCAAACCCAAAAGTTCCCAAGAATGACCACATCAATCCTAAACCAAATCCAACATTCCCAGGAATGACCACATTAATCCCAAATGCAACCAAACATTCCCAGGAACGAACAGATTTATCCCAAATCCATTCAAAAATTCCCAGGATTCACCACATCAATCCCAAACCAAATCAAACATTCCCAGGAATGACCACATTAATCCCAAACCAAATCAAACATTCCCAGAAATGAACATTTTTGTTCCAAATCCATTCAAACACACCCAGGAATGAACAGATTAATCCTAAACCAAATCAAACATTCCCAGAAATGACCACATCAATCCCGAATCCATTCAAACATTCCCAGGAAAGAACAGATTCATCCTAAATCCATTCAAACATTCCCAGGAATGACCACATCAATCCCAAACCCCATCAAACATTTTCAGGAAAGAACAGATTTATCCCCAAACCCAAACATTCCCAGGAATGATCACATTTATCCCGAATCCACTCAAACATTCCCAGGAATGAACAGATTCATCCCAAACCCAATCATTTCCAGAAAAGAACAGATTCATCCTAAATCCATTCAAACATTCCCAGGAATGACCACATTAATCCCAAACCCAACCAAACATTACCAGGAATGAACAGATTTATCCCAAATCCATTCAAACATTCCCAGGAAGGATCACATTTATCCCAAACTCCATCAAACATTCCCAGGAATAAACAGATTTGTCCGCAAACCCAAACATTCCCAGGAATGATCACATTAATCCCAAACCCAATCAAAAATTCCCAGGAATGAACAGATTCATCCCCAACCAAATCAAACATTCCCAGGAATGAACAGATTCATCCCCAACCAAATCAAACATTCCCAGGAATGAACAGATTTATCCCAAATCCATTCAAACATTCCCAGGAATGACCACATCAATCCCAAACCCCATCAAACATTCCCAGGAATAAACAGATTTGTCCGCAAACCCAAACATTCCCAGGAATGATCACATTTATCCCAAATCCACTCAAAAATTCCCAGGAATGACCACATGAATCCCAAACCCAATCAAAAATTCCCAGGAATGAACAGATTCATCCCCAAACCCAAAAATTCCCAGGAATGACCACATGAATCCCAAACCAAATTAAACATTCCCAGCAATGAACAGATTCACCCCAAACCCCATCAAACATTCTCAGAAATGATCACATTTATCCCAAATCCACTCAAACATTCCCAGGAATGAACAGATTTATCCCAATCCATTCAAAACTCCCAGGAATGAACAGATTCATCCCAAACCCATTCAAACATTCCCAGGAATGATCACATTTATCCCAAACCCAATCAAACATTCCCAGGAATGATCACATTTATCCCAAACCCAAAAATTCCCAGGAATGATCACATCAATCCCAAAACTCTGCCGAGCGACCCCAACCCCCCCAGCCCCTCTGGGGTCAGTGCAGAACTTTCCCCCAGGATTTTTGGGATGCACAAACCCCTCTTTTCCCTCCCCTTCCATGAATTCCCTGCCAAACACGGGACGGGTCCGGAAAAACTTGGATTTTCCAACTCTGATCCCAACAAACCAAACCTGCCCCAGAAATTCCGGGATGGTTCTCCCAGAACTGGAAGGAGACAGCAAAAACCAAGGCAGGAGCTCTGCCCTTCCTGCCCCAGGTGGTGACAATGACATTTGATTGTCACCCTCGTTGTCACCATCACCCCCCACGGAACAGGACGGCGCTGCCTGGCACGGGTCAAACACCCAGAGAGAATTCCAGGATGGAAATCTGGGAAAAACAGGAGGAGCAGGGAAGGGAAGAACAAAGATCCTTGGAAAGCTCTCACTGCAGAATTCCCCCCCAGCAGCACCAGGGTCCTGCTCTTTCTGTCGAATAAAGGGAATTTTGGGGGATTCCCACTGCAAATAAAATAAAAATTAAAAAATGAGGATTTTTTGCCCATTCCCAGCCTGGATTTGGAGGTTTTGGCAGCTCTGGAATGTTCCTCTCCCCACCACATCCCCCATCCTCAGTGTCAGCACAGGGAGAGCAACTCCAGAGCTGGAATTATGGAATGAATTTCTCTGTTTATAAACTGAGTAATCTCCTCAGGCACAGGAAACTTCAGCTGGAATATTCCAACCCCAAATCAGAGCACAAAAACCTCAGCTGAGGGAGCACAAAGGTATTTTATTTCAGGGATTTTTTTATCCTTCAGGGATATTTATCCAATGGGAGCCTCTCCTGAGCCCATTTTGCTGAGAAAAGGGAATAAATTGTGGATAAAATCGAGTTTTGGGGTGTTGTGGGTGTGGAGCTGCCCTGGCCTGGGACAAACACAATCCCTGACCCTGGAAATGCCATTTTCAGAGCCAACACCAGAACCAGGGGGTGATTTGGGCACTGCAGGATGGGGCAGGACAGGGAGAGAGAGAAATTCAGCCATCACTCACAGGCAGACACTCAAATTGTACAGAAATAAAACTCAGATACTCAAACTGTACAGAGAGACACCCAAATTGTGCAGGAAGACACCCAAATTGTACAGAAATAAACAGCCAGACACCCAAATTGTGCAGAAATAAACAGCCAGACTCCCAAATTGTGCAGGAATAAACACCCAGACACCCAAACTGTACAGAAATAAACACTCAAACACTCAAACTGCACAGAAATAAAACTCAAATACTCAAACTGTACAGAGAGACACCCAAATTGTGCAGAAATAAACACTCAGACACTCAAACTGCACAGAAATAAACACCCAGAAACCCGAACTGTACAGAAGCAAACACCCAGACACCTAAATTTAACAGAAATAAACACTCAGACACACAAATTTAACAGGAACAGACACCCAGAAATCCAAATTATACAGAAATAAACACTCAGACACCCAAATTGTGCAGGAACAGACACCCAGACATACAAATTGTACAGAAATAAAACTCAAATACTCAAACTGTACAGAAAGACACCCAAATAGTACAGGAATAAACAGCCAGACACCCAAANTAAACACTCAGACACACAAATTGTACAGAAAAACGCAGGAACACACATCAGACACTCAAATTAAACAGAAATAAACACCCAGACACCCAAATTGTGCAGAAATAAACACCCAGACACCCAAATTGTGCAGGAACAGACACCCAGACACTCAAATTTAGCAGAAATAAACAGCCAGACACCCAAACTGTACAGAAAACATCCAAATTGTACAGAAATAAACACCCAGACACACAAATTGTGCAGAAATAAACACTCAGACACACAAATTGTACAGAAAAACGCAGGAACACACATCAGACACTCAAATTAAACAGAAATAAACACCCAGACACCCAAATTGTGCAGAAATAAACACCCAGACACCCAAATTGTGCAGGAACAGACACCCAGACACTCAAATTTAGCAGAAATAAACAGCCAGACACCCAAATTGTACAGAAATAAACACTCAGACACTCACACTGAACAGAAACAAAACACCCAGGCAGCCAAATCCCACAGGAAGAGACTCCCCCACACCCAAATTGTACCGAAATAAACACCCAGGAACCCAAATCCCACAGGAACAGACACCCAGATCCTCACAACTGCACAGGAACAGCCACCCAGGCACTCGGGTTGTACAGAAATAAAAACCCAGACACCCAGAATGAACAGAAACAAACACCCACACACCCACAGTGCACAGAAATAGACACCCACACACCCAGAATGATGAGCAACACACCCCCAGAAACCCAAAATTCCACCCAGGCTCCCAAATCCCACAGCAACAGACACCCAAATTTCACAGAACAAACCCCTGCTCCCAAATCCCAGCTCCTCAATCCCAGCTCCCCAATCCCTGCTCCATCTCCCGCTCCCCAACCCCCGCTCCT